>JAHWXV010948904.1:0-13602 GCA_024586415.1 Phrixothrix hirtus | reverse complement strand
CTAGCCAAACATTAATATGTATATTTTAATCTATATTCCTTTATTCTGTAATTGGGCTTGTACCTGTTGAATAAAGTACTATTATTATTATTATTATTATATTATTATTAGTACATAAATAATCCAAAACGTTAACATCCAAACAATTACAATAACAACTTAGTTTATAGATTAAAACAAGTGTCTACAAACCGCACTATCCGTTTCTAAACATTCGTGCGGTCAGCCGTCTTAAAATCAATCAAGTGGATCGATGCAAACAATCTTTTTAATGCTCACATAGCTACATACGTACGAGCTCTAGCATAAATTGCATTGCTTTGCCTGCGCTTACAGTAATGGTTTGTACTAAAGCTAACCCATTTGTAAAATACTTTATTTAAAAGAACCTGTTTGTCATAAATATAAATATTTATTTATATCCAAAATACAAATACATGTAACATATTAAATATACAGTTTTATATATTCTTTATAAGATTTAATTACTTACAAATATACCTAGAGTAAATAGAATTGGTGTTCGTTATCCGTAGAAAATAAATTGCTATTTTTGAAAGACAATGATAAACCTTTTCTGAGTATTTATAAGGATTAAACCACCGTACAGATTCTGGAGAACACTTCATGTTCTAAATAATCTTATTCACGACTGAACAGCAATTATAACAATTTTAATTTAAAACTCGATTTGCTTATGAAAACGCTGCAGCTTTATAAGTCAACGTAAATATATATTTACAACCAAGGTCGTAAATAAAGTGCACTCCCCTTGAAATCCAATTCCGTTCCTTTCTATCTACAAATAAATACTCCCAATTTCGTTCTTGGTTTAACATTTAGTGTTGAATCACATTCAAGGTGCCTGAAACTAATACAAGATATATAATTTACTGACCCGGACCCACTACGATATCGAGATTTTACCCGGGGCATTGTTGCAGGCTTATTGTGGAAATTTTGTAAGTTACAATGCTAGACATACATATGCCTTTATTAATAGATGTTTATGTTATAAGAATTATAATGATAACCATTACGGTACGCGTCAGAAAAATTATTGAGCTAGGTGTCAGCAGAGCTTGTTAACACGTCATACCATTATGATCATTTACGATCTGTCTAACCTACAAAATTTTATCTGTGGAGGTAAATTAGGAAAAAGCGGAATGTAAATTAATATTAGCTTTGAACAGTTTGGAAATATTGTTTAAGTTAAAAATGCAAATTGCTTTTCCTTTTTCTACAATTAACAAGATGTAACTACGAATTAAGCTTTACACTGGTAGTGACATACTTAATATTAGATTATCTATCAACAGTGATGGCAAATTTTGTCAGACTTCATACCAATTGTTCTAAGCTAGTACATTTGGTCGTGGTGTACCCTATCTTAATGCATTTTTCAGCATATCCCATAGATATTCTATAGAATTAGATTCGGAGTCTGTAGAGGTAATTTTACGCGTTGTTGATTTGTAGAGCTTGTTTTAAACATTTCTGACTCAGGGTGCACTATAAAGCATCTATCAATGCGAAACAGTTCCCGCTAGGACTAAAACTAGGAGCAAACAGGAATTAATAACCTGATGCTAAATGCGATTTTATCAAACATCGCAATTTAAATTTTATTTTATTACAGAATGAATCACCAACGCGGAGCAATATCCGGAAATACCTTATTACACATGCATGCGTGCGCATGCTCTCACTCACCCATCCATACACATGCAGACACACGCACACACACACCATGCACGTGGATGCATGTGTGGGCCTGCGTGCGTGCGCCATCTTCAAGGCTAAATCTGATTTAGAGATCGACAAAAATTCAAGATTTTCATCTAAACGTCGACCTAAATAAAACGAAGTGGTCTTGTTACGAAATTAAATTTCTTGCAATTACATAAATTATTTAAAATTTCAAAAATCTATAATTTAAATAAAAACGTATCAAATCATAAACTGTGGATGTAAAGTTTTTAAATTAGTAAAAAATATTAATATATCAAGCAATATGCATATGCCTCACTTAGTGTATCCATTTCAAAAAAATATCTGGGTTAACCAAATTATCTATTCAAACAAATCATTCTAAATTCATCTACGTTGAACGAACAATCAAAAACATAATTAAAAAGTGATGTAAATAAGATTTTTCGTAAGTTTTCGAAGAAGAATTTATAACGGCCCTAAATTGGCCCTACGCCCCTGGAGTTATTCAAATTAGTAATTCCCCTGAATTAACTGGTTTGCCCCGGCCAGCACAGTGAAGATTGGGATAGGTTCTAAAATTGTGATGAATTCAATTAAGTTAGCATTCAGGGATTATAAGTAAGTGTTCAAAGATTTGGGAGGTAGTTGTAATTAAAGACGCTACTTTATTTTTGATAATAGCGGATAGATAATAGTTTGATCATGTAAAATTGAGACAGACTATCTAAATTACATTTTTTCTTAAAAATTAAGTAGTTATTGAAAGAAAGTATGGGTTATTACAGCTACAGTTCTACATATAAAAAATAAGATCTCTACATAAAGATTAAATATACTGAAAAGTAAAGAATGTTAATTACAGTTAACAATTTAAATGTCTTCCCGAAAGAGACTAATTGAAACAATAACTTTATATCACTAATTCAAGGGACCCTTGAGTTGCTAATAACTAAACTATTCTAAAATGAACAAAAGGTATTTGCTCTGATGGCCTTAATAATATGAACAATCAAAATTATAAAACAAACGTTAGTCTTTTGGTTATTAGTTTAAGGAACTTGTCCTGAATTTATACATAATCAACTAATTCGTCCCAGCAGGGTTAACCTAACGAAGGGCGAGGATCGGTGGAGTTTAAATAACGAATAATGCACTTAATTGGTGTTCTTCAGAACGATAATTACCCGAAGGAACCGAAAATGACAAACGTTCTGCCTGGGATATCCTTCTTATCGTATTTCATATACTATCTTGTCGGACGTAAACGCTTTAGTTCCCAGTCGATATGAAATTGAAATTGACCCTTTCTATTACTAATTCGCACTGGGTGGAAATGTACCAAATTTTTACCAATTTGATCCCCTAACACATCATACGGGTAACTCTTCAATTTTATTCTTTTAATAATGTCTGGACGCACACTATGGTAGCCCAAGCTAACTATGCAGTTTCCAGATCTCTACTACCTGTAAACGAAGTATTTCTCCTTGAAATTGAAGCGGGAGGGCTAGAGGGGTTAACTTTTATTTTTAGACTTGTTAGCCTTCACACGGTAATCGCTGACTAAATATTTTTAAGAAAATTCTTCTATTTTCTAGAACGTAATCTGGGATTTTCGAATTCTAATAATTGATATTAAAATGAAATTATACAATTTACAAATTTACAATTATGATTTTGACTTAAAACTAATTCTGGTAATTCACCAATTAGATTTTATTATTACTACGTGGATCTATGTACCGGGTGTTTCCAAATGAATGACTAATGTTGTAAGAATATCAAACGCACTTACAAATTCGTCTAATACCCAGCTGCAAAAATAATTCAAAAGCGTTGTTAAGAAGTTTATAGTTGATGCATTATCCTAATTAAACCTTTTTTGCAAGAATTATTTCAAGATCGTTTAAAAATTTATAGTGGTCTCAATCGGTGGCAGACTTTTTCACCTGGGGTCGCATTAATAAATTAAGGTCTATTCAACGAGAAGTAAGGGTAACATAATGAAGTATTTTAAAGTGAACCGTAATTATTTATATCATTTATATTTGACTATACGTTAGTATTTCTTTATATTATTGTGCTTTCTACTACTCTAGTTATTATTCTTTTTCCTATTATTCTCTTATCTCTCGTTATACTGTACCATAACAATAAATTTGATTTTAATGAATGTTAAAACACCCTACGCAGAAATAGTGAAACTATTTCGCAGCTTCAACTCCAATATAGAAGATGAAATGTACAAAATAGCGATCAAAAAATACAAATATATCATTGTAAGCAACTAAAGTACTATTAAATCTCAAATAATTATTCAATCATTTATTTTAGGCATTGTGTGTGTAAGATAAGGTTAGAATAAAATTTAATATGAAATTGAATTTCAAGATAAAATATAATTTTTTCTGTTTGAAAATGGCGGTTCTTGACGTTTTCTTCATATTCGATTTTGAAATTATTTCAGATCACCCTGTAAATGTGCTGTAAAATATAATGCAATTAGAACTTTAGATGATGATCCCACTAAAGTACTTCGTAATTTCTTTTTGCTCTCCTAATTTCGTTTTTACCTTATTGAGAGACCACTGAGTCCACGTAATTTCAAACATTTTAAAAGTAGTTTAATTTTTGAAAAACTATTCATTTTTGTTGAACAATATTTTAGTAAACTGTTTTTAAAATTTAAATAGGAATCAATTTATTGAATAATATATAGTTCATTCCATTTAAAATAAGAGAATTGTGCACTATTTCCAGTAGAACGGAAGTGGCATAAAGTTTAGAATATTTTAGATGCGATGGTTATCCACTACTAGCCCAGGACAGAAAATATCATTTTCATACCTGCAATAGTTTCCAATTTATACATTGATTAAAATAGCTGTGACATTCGAGCAGATATTTAATCAATTTTAACTTCTATAACATACTGGGATAGATATCGGATTCCTTAAACGACATTGCATAATTGTTATAAATACTATAACAGAAAACGTTCTGCTTAAATATTTCCAATGTTGATAATTATTTTGTTAAATAAACTTTAAAATATAACATAGGCTTGGGTTCAAGAATTTCCTTGCATATTTACTGCTTGAAAATAGCCGTCTAAAGCAATGACCTAATATACTCAGTGACATAGAAATAGTAACACCAAGCAGGAGTACGAATTTCTTAATCAAAGCTGGTACATCTATTGGTCTGACATCACGCAATAATTGATTAACTTTTGAGATCAAGTGGTAATGTGATAACGTCACATTTGACAGTTGTTATAATTTTTTGCTAACTTCTTCGGTCTGTCTTTTTCGTACGATTTGTTGTTAATTTTCATTGATAATTAAAATTATTTTAGTTGCTGTTCTTTTGCTAACGTTTTTTGTTTGTTTGATCATATCTAGAGTACGGCAACAAGGATATTACTGTCAATTAAGCGAATTTGACAGAAGTCGAATTATTGGTATGCGCGAATCTGGTTCTTCATTTGGGGAAATTAGTAACCGTGTAAATCTAAATCAGTCTATTGTAATGCGAACGTGTCGTGCATGATTTGAGGATGGCCAGGAACATCGTAAAAGAGGAAGCCGGGCTTCAAGAAAAACGAATAGGCGTCAAGATCGTCGCTTAAGACAACTGGCATTTGGAGAACGATTTTCCTATACTCGGGCAGTTGGTGAACAAGATTTGGTGAAGAAAGTCGCCTTGTAACCTGTAGAATAGTTTATCGCCGAATCCGAAGTTTTGGGTTAACATCATATTGTCTGCAACATGTGCTTCCTTTGACTGCAGAACATTGTCAGCAACGGTTACAATGGTACCATAAACGATCTCATTGGAATCCTGCATGGCGTCGTGTTGTCTTTAGTGACGAATCTATATTTTGTTTACGAATGCACGACGGTCGTATTAGAGTCGGAAGAAGACAGGGTGAACGACAGAATCTACGATTTACAGTTGAGGCGCACGTACACTGCACTGTGGATGTCATGGTATGGGGCGACAACTTGTGGCAGCGGGTCTCTCGATTGGTGTCCTTCGAGGCAATATGACATCACAACAGTATATTTCCGAGGTGACTGGAAAACATCTTCTGCCATATTTACGAGAGCTCGAAGATCCATTATACCAGCAAGATAATACGCGTCCACATGTAGAAAGGTTTTCCTTGATATTCTTTGAGCAGGACCAGATTCATCTTTTGCTCTAGCCTCTAAGATCTTCAGATCTTTCTCCCATTGAACATGTATGAGACATAATGGGTAGAAGGTTGCGAAATTTACAACGTCCTCCTTTGACTTTGGAGGCCTTGAGACAAGAGATGCAACTTGCATGGGAGGCAATACCCCAAGACGAAATAAACCACCTTATTCAATCAATGCCTCCACGTGTAAATGAGTGCGCAAATCAGAGAGGCCGCACCACACATTATTAACAATGATTATAAAATTTCGTTTAACTAATAAAGATTTTCCTCCCAAACTTTGATCATTTATTACTATAACATAGGTGCGTGTATATTCCTACCAAATGTCATCTGGAAATTTCAATCCCTTCTTGGTGTTGCAATTTCTATGTCACTGAGTATATATAATTAAACCCTCTTAAATTCTAATATTAATATTGAGATGTCAATATTGGCTAACTATCCCTAAGAACTTTGATAAACTGAATGCAAATTCTAACCTAGATGAATTACAAATACTTTGTATTTATCAAACACTTTATTTTCTAATAAATGTTAGTAAAATACTTCATTGTGTCTGTTCAAATAAGAAATCTACATAACAAAGGATATCAGAAATGCAAATCAAAATGTAAATGCAAAATATACCGAAGTTTCCGTGTAAAGGAAGTAGAAGCTGAATTACAATTTTACGTCCCCTTGTGACTTGCAAGTATTTAATACGATAGTGATAAACAATTATATATTAAATTTTTGAATAATAATAGATTGTTCAATAGAAATGTGTAAATATTTTAGCCGTGAAAACTATTTATAATGATTAGAAGTGGAAAACACGTAGAGTATCTTCGCCGATTGTTTCTATTTTTTATACTTCACTAAAGCTCATTTGAGGAGTGAAAACCACCTTCGAAATTTAGAACTTTTGTTTCTTTCGCGTTAGCAGAGAGTTGTCGGGATATGTTTTCAGATGTGCGACATCATGTATGTAATGTAAATATTTATACGGATAACTAAATTCTGTCAGTCTAGTGTCTGTTGCCATTCCTTGCATTTAATAATCTCAGCAATTACTCATTCAATTGAAGTAAATAAGAAATTAACTGATTCTGTTCCGTATTCTAAGTTTACATTTAAGATAAAGTGGTATATTTAAATGCGGACTTAGTGAATGGAATAATAACTGTAAGAATTAAAATACTTAATTAATTGGATACAAGTAAATTAGCAAATTTAGTTCGAATTTTCACTTATAGTCAACCACTTTTTAATAGAATACAGCAGTAATAATTGTGATAATAATAAAGTTTGCTATAGTCCCATAGACAAATAATTAAAAATCATAAAAATGTCAATAATTGATTTGAAATTTTCAATTAATTGAGACAGGTATGGAAATAGCAAACAAACTTAGCAGTAACCAGTAAAAATATAAAATGTAAACATGGCTTGTCTCATATGTCTGTTCTTAACGAAATCCTTTTAATTGATATTGTAGCAAAATTAGAAACAATGAATTCTCAATTGAACAATCTGGAACAATCCAGAAGGTTCCTTATAATTAAGATGGATGGTGTATAACGAGCTGGAATGCTTCTTGTGCCCCAAAGGTTGTCAAAGATGTTAATTTCCCTGAAATAGTTAGCTAACTCCGGCCACCACAGTGGAAGTAGGGGGGGTTCAACTGTTGCAATGAAATTAATTAGGCTAATTAATATCAAAAATCGGAAAAGAGTCGCAATGTTTGGGCACCACCTTATCTAAATATCTTAGCGGTAAAGTCTCGCAGAAATGAATGGGTAAGGAATCTTATTTCAAACCGAAAAGGTAGGATTTTGTCACGGCATACTTACTAGTTAATTTCTTACTTAGGATACGCTACTGGATTAATATTTCCATCAGTTCACTTAGACGGATACGCGACAATATGTTACTTACATAACTTAAACTAGTTCCCTGAAAGAAAGTATCTGTTAATAAATTTATAGGTGTCTATAATTACAAAATAAAAGATGCTGTACGTTGAATACTAAATATAATGATGATCAAGAAAATTAAATGCGTACAGTTATAAGAAATACATTGGTCTTATTTAAAAGGAAGAAATTACAATAAAAAATTTATACTCTATAACTACGTTTGGGGACCCCCGTGCTTTATATAAATTGCAAGTAATACTAACCTAGAAAATACAATCGACCCTTCTGTAAAGGACTTATTTCGATAAATAATCAAAAAAGCGTATCTTACGACCTTGTCATTAACCCTTGGACGGACATGGCTGAAAACTAAACGGATCCCCTAAAATTCGCCAACAGGCGTTGAATAATGAGTTCCCACGAATTCAGTATCTTGATAAAAAAAAGCGTTAAACGGGATAGCTCTTCATTTATGAACTTTCACGAAACCAGGGTGTCGGCCCTATAAAGTGCACTTGCACTCTCGAAGAACGGAAATTGACGCTGATCTCACAATAATTAGCTCTAAACTGCTGTTAAAAGAAGTTTCTCCTTGAGTTTATAGCGAAGGAGGGTTCGGACGTTAACATTTATTTTTAGAATCGTAAACGTTCTCATGGGAAAACTGGCATTACGCCTTTAAAACAAAGCATGCACTGGGAATATTTGAATATTACTAATAGTTTTCAAAAATGGAATTACAACTCTGAAATTCTTGTTTACATATATAGCTATAAGAATGATCCTGGTAGTTTACCAAATGGATTTTATTATTAATTCACTTATGAATACCGGGTGTTCTCAAATAAATGACACGTGTTGCAGGAATTTTGGACGTGCTTATAGATGTAATCACAAATGACTCATTACTGTAACCGATATCTGCCAATTAAATTCAAGGTCAGCAATGAGTCACAGAATTGAAACTTATTACAACATTACAATGACTAATTATATTTTAAAGTTCTTCCTTATGAAATTTATCCTATTTATATAAATAGCAGATTAAATTCCCTTAGTTGGTAGTTTTAATTAGAATCGCGCCCTTTTAGTTACTATGAAATATAAATAGAAATATAAACGTTTGTTGTTAGTGTACTGTGAAATAAATGTTTAAATAAAAAAGATTTTTATACAATTAACTAGTTTCGTTACTATATAATTTACACATTGTACTACGATATTCTAATTTGGAACTAGTAAATGAAAAACGTAAAGCTAATAAACATAAACTGTTATGAAAATCAGCTGTTCTTCAATCTTCAATAACCTATATACATAATATGTGTAACATAGAATAAGCTTTCATATAAAGCTATTTTTAAGTTTTTAAACGTATCTTCTAAATCAGTTTCAACACATTTTATTAGATTTAATATATCCTAAATTTATTGTGAAAGTCATGGTTTTACATTTATGTATACAAATACAGGAAGGCGGGATGTAATTAGTTAGATTCTACGTGGGTGACACCATGTTGTACAATTGCAAGGCCTTATGATGGAATTGGTAACACTGAATGTCTATTAAATAGTCTATATTTGATTAACAGTTAAAGACTTTGCGTATCACAGAGTTAAATCAAGCCGATGCTTATTGCGAATAACTTCCCCGATTCGGTGATAGTTTACTAGCATAACAAATGTCTCTCCGTTGGGGAAAGAACTTACTGGTGATGTAAGAGCAATACTATTTTTGAAATTCTGACCGTTTTATTGATAAATAGTTTGTTTAAATATTATACAACTATTTACATCTACATACGTTTTGCCAAGTCTGAAGTTCACACTAAGTGCTAAAAGTGACTCTTCCTTCATGCCTATTTACAATATCCTTTCTATAATCACCATAAATACTAAATGAATCATATTGAAGTAAAGCAAAGTGGAATTTACCATGTGGAAGTGGAAGTGGCATTGATGATGAATGCATACTTCTTTACATAAATCAAATTTGCCAATTTGTCCTCATCTAGTCTGTAAGCCCTTAAAATACTTTTCGCCCTAAGACAAATTCGACGATTTAGCAAGCAACGGGTTGTAAAATACTTAGAATTTCATATATTGGGTCTTTCAGCTAACCTTGTACAGTAACTAAGTATTTTAAGGATATAAGTAATGCAGACTTGTTTTCATTAGCGTATTCCTCATATAAGCTTATGTTATCAAAACATGACTTCCGATTTTTGTATAACTGAAAGTTGATACAAATTTTTTTCTTAAACAAAGTGCTATAGGTTTCTTTTTTCTAGTAGATAGGGGACTTTTTTTCGATTGTAATAGTATATAATAGGTGTACTTATATAATAAAATATAAGTGGAAGTTAAAATTTGAAAATTTAGGTTAGCATATTCAATAAAACGTAATGCTAATGCGAAAGCTATTTGCCTGATCGACAACGATTACATAGTTCTAAACGGGTGTTGCTGAAAAAGTGGACATGTTACTAGTGTTTGGCGCGTGTTTGAAATATTCTACGCAGAACGCTACCCTGACCGAATCATTCACATCCCAATTCGTTTATTTAGCTCGAAAGACAGTTACGCAAAACGTCGTTTGATTAGCAAAGCTCATTGAAATCGGCAGAAACTTATTCAAAAACTACAAAACTCTATTAACGTATATGACTGCGTTTCAGTGGATCCTCATTTTGGCATCAAATGCGTTGCTGAAGAAACTTGAATTTCTGACCGTCTTATGTTTTATTATAAAATCACGCTTAAAGTACATCGTTACAATCTGAAAAAATTCCCTGGCAACAACAGGAAAGAAACCCGTGCCATTCAATTTAAAAAAAAAGGATCAACTTCCAGTTAAGTCGGAAGCGGTGATTATGTTTTGAAATCATTATTATAGGAGGATTACGCTTATGAAAAAACTATCCATTAGCTATATGCCTAAAACGTTTGGTTACTGTGATATTGACCGCACAAAGTTAGTTGAAAGACTCAATAGGTTACCGAAAAAATAAACATGGGACACCTGTTGTCGGCAATTTCTCACCTTTAAGCAAATTTCTTTAGTGTGCATTAGCCTTTAAGTGTGTCTATTTTAATTCATTGCAATAACTAACGACAGGTAAATTTGTTGTCTTGCTTTATACGAAAAATATTTAGAAATACAGATTTCAACCACCGTTCACTGCAAGCAATTTGACTGATATTTTATATAAGTGCAAACAGAATAAGAAATGTGATTATTTTTAATTAGTGTGTTTCATATATTTAACAAATCCTAAAATACTATTATTAACATCAAATCTGATTTTGCTGAATGATTACAGTTTAATAGAAGTTATCTAGCAATCAACTAGTTTTGAAGTAAAGCAACTTTATTTGATCGACACAATAATGATTACTAGAATTTTGATATTATAGATGCAACCTGCTTTGATTTCGATAACCTTTGAAATTACAACTTTAAATTTTCTGTAAAACTAATATAAAAATACTATTTCACCATGCGAATAAATTTGTTTTAAGTGGTGTATTTGCGTGTAATTTTATTTTCCTCACATGTTATTGCCACTTTCTTATTTACCTAACTACTGTCAAACAACAGCTACCCGTGAGGGTGCATTGCTACTTTTCTAAAGGGTAGCTGCTCATGATGACCTTGCAGCTAATTCGGTTTACGTTAGTGATCGGAGTTATGAATTCATAACTCCCGCCAATAATACCTTGGCTGCTATAGTTGTAAGTAAATAATAAGGAAATAGAAAACAAAATATTCTAACACTACTGGAGTTACTAACTCATAACGCCCATCGAGCGGTATCCATCTCTTTGGTCAGAGACCCACGGGATGAATTCGTCGCTATCCGGGCGTTATCATTTTCGTAACTCCCCTAGTGCATAAATAGGTAATACCGGCTATAGCTGATTGTTACGTTCTGATGTATTTCCAAAGCTGTTGGTACAAAACAAGACTGTTATGATTTATAACGGCACCAGTACCATTTTGAAACGGGTAAAAGTTTGATATCAAATTCCTATAATTGGTTGATGATTGTCGTTAGCGCAAAAACTAGTATACGATACACGATCGTTAAGTACCTTAGTTCAACGCGTCTCAAAAATTGGCAAAAGTCGACCCTTCGGGTCTCGTTTTTCTAACTTTTTCTCGAGCTGTTATAAGGAAATTACCGATCTTTCATCGTAATATAAAGGGTGTTTCAGTAAGAGACTGTGGACGTTGTTTGTTTATATTTGTGTTATCGCAAATTCTTTGGGCTATATCTGATATTTTGTTTGTACGTCAGACCAGTACAATTTGAAGTATAGAACCATGTGTTCACAATATTAAATTTATTTTTAAAATCGTGCTTCTGTTGTTCAAACATTGCGGCGACTTCGCAATTATTTCGGTATACACAATCATCTTTTAGAGACCACATTCGCAATATAGTGCACACATTTGAAACAACAGGATTAGTTCAAGATAAAAAAAGGACCGGAACGTGCACTCTGCGCTCGTACAGTTGAAAATATTCGAGAAAGTGTTGCTGAAAATCCTCGTGTGTCTGTTAGACGGCGTTCGCAGCAGTTGAATATTAGCACGACAACCATATGGCAAATTTTGACGCAAAACTTGGGTCTATATCCTTAAAAGATTTATCTAACACATGCCTTAAAGCCATCTGTTTGAAAACAAAGCAATTGATAATGACTTTTACAAGAAAATAATCTTTAGAGACCAAGCCCATTTTAATATAAATGGGTTTGTTAACACGCCGAATTGTTACATCTGGAGCAGTGAAAATCCGAGGAAATCCATGAAAGTTATTGCATCCTGAACATGTCACTGCTTGGTGCGGTTTTTGGAGTCAGGGCATCACTGCACTTTACGTCTTTGAGGATGAAGATGGCCGAGCTGTGACAGTGAATAGTGAGCGTTATGTACGATGTTAAACGACTTTCTGCACCCTAAATTAATGAATATTGACCTGGACAATCTATGGTTGCAACAAGATGGTTGGTACAGCATGGCATAAAGTCAAAGAAACAATACAGTTATTGCGAACGCACTTCGGAGGTAGACTTCTAGTACAAAATGGAGATGTTAATTGACGGCCTAGATCGTGCGATTTGACGCCGCTTGATTATTTTTTGTGGTATTGTGTTAAGCGCAAAGCATATTTCAACAATCCCCAAACACTTCAGAAATTAAAAGAGGAAGTTGAACGCATAATTAGTGAGACAACACCGGAAATGTGTTCAGATGTCATCGAAAATTTTGGCAAAACAGTTATGGCGTGCTAGAGGAGTCGCGGTCGACAGTTGTTGGATATTGTATTTCAAGTTTAATTGCACTCTCTTACATTGCTTATTGCAATAAACAAAATATATTTCTTTTACCTAGGATTTGTTTTATTTCCAAATTACCTTCAAAACAACCCCTCAGTGGGACACCCTTTATTATATTGTAGAAGCCATAAGCGTTAGATTTGTAAAGGCGTTTTAAAAAATGTAAACATTTAAGGACAGTTTTGGGAACGTTGTACAAGGCCACAAATACATTGCTTATCTCTTCTGACGCACTGTACTGTATAATCTATGAGAATCATTTTAATTAAATCTTGAATGTTCTGATTGCTATGAAAAAATCTGGCGTGAAACAACACACGACTTTCTCTTACGTACATAGTGTCCACAAATGATTAGATTATTGTCTACGTTTATTTTGGAAACAATAATTGTAACGTCACCCATCCAAGTTACTGGACAGGCGAAAGGCTGCTTA
>JAHWXV010948668.1:0-10604 GCA_024586415.1 Phrixothrix hirtus | reverse complement strand
TGTGGTCAATACATCTCAAAAACCAAACGTCGCAGAACAGTGGAATTTTATATATGAGCATCTCCTCGTAAGAATTGAATTAAAATCAAATAACCGGGAGTGCCACTTTACTCTTGTGATTTTTAGATTTTTTGCAATTTTCTCAAAAACAGCTACAACGATTTCTTTAAACTCGCTGCATTTGTCCACCTATAATATTATATTACAAGGACTAATTGGTTTCTCTGAGCTAGTTCATTCAAGTGAGTTATTGAGAAAAATCTTTAGAGTTAAGCAAAGTTTTGTCTGTCCAGTAACTTGGATGGGTAACCGTTCATAATTGTAATTATTAGTCCAAATGTAATAATAATTATTTTTGGTTGGGATATACTAGGAGTTATTTCTTATTGTCTGGTTGCTTATTATGATAATATAAAATCCTAAAATACCGCTATATTGACAGTACTCATAAAACGTGTTGGTGATGTAGCTATATTATTTAGAATTGGTTGGATTTCTAATTATGAGAGATTTAATAATATTTCTTATTTAAATATTATATTTCTTGATTATGATATATTAGTTATTAGTATTTCTGTTATTTTTGCTTCTTTAACGAAGAGAGCTCATATTCCTTTTTCTTCTCGACTTCCGGCTTCTATAGTGTGCTCTAACTCTTGTTTCATCTCTTATTCATTCTTCTACATTAGTTAGTACTGGAATTTATCTATTGATTCGTTTTTTTTCTTACTTTTCTAATAGAGTTTTAAGAGTTCTATTATTTATTTATTTGATAACTATATTTCTTTCAAGAATTAGAGCTAATCATGAACTTAATTTAAAAATTATTATTGCGTTCTTAACTATAAGACAATTAGGTTTTATAATTACAATTTTATCTTTAGGAAGAGTTGCGTTAGCTTATTTTCATATGTTGTTTGATACTTTATTTAATGCATTGATATTTATATGTGCTGTCTATTTAATTGATAATTTGTCTGGATGTCAAGATATTCGATTTTTGGGAAGGTTTGTTATTAAGTTTCCTTTAATTTTTTCAATTTTAAGAATTTCCGTTTTTCTTTATGTGGATACCTTTCTTGTCTGATTTTTATTCTATGGATTTAGTTTTAGAAATTATGTCTATAGGAAGATTTAATTTTGTTGTTTATTTTATGTATTTTTTTGTGATTTAATTGTTATATATTCATTTCGTTTCTATTATTATTTAGTTAAGGGTTATTATAGTTTAAATAGAATTTATATAGTTAATAAAAATGAGATTTATAATAGATTCTATTTTAGTTGTATGTTTAATAGGAATTTTTATGAGGGAAGATTTCTAAATTGAGTAGTTTTATTTTCTTCTTATTTTATTTGTTTGCCAGTTTATATAAAATTAATAATTTATTTTTTTATTATATTAGGAAGTTTTATTGGATATCAATTTTCCTTTTATTCTAAAGAATTTGATTTAATTCATAAGCTAAGAATTTTGAATAGATTATTTTGTTTTCTATTTTCAATTTATGTAATTTAGCAGTTTTTAGTTTTAATAAATATTTTATTAATATAGGAGATTTATATACAAAGTCTTTACATCAATATTGATTTGAATATTATGGTAAACAAAAATTATTTATTAATATTATTTATATATCAAGAATATTTCAATTAATTTCATTGAATATATTGAAGGTATTTAGATTATTAGTTTTTTTAAAATTCTTTATTTAATTATCTACTTTAATATTTTAGCTTATTAAGAGTATAATATTGAAAATATTATGGAGAAAATTTTTCTTAGAGTATGTATAAAATTAAGTTTATTTTTACAATGAAAATGTAATGTTTTTTTTATTAAACTGTATAAACAGAAATATAAACGATTTAACGATCGCTTTGTAAAAAGTTGGAAGCTTTAATTTAATATTTCCTTAATTGGGATTAATTCCAGTATAATCACTAACATTGACTTACCTCAATTTGGTTTCAATTAAAAATAATACAGCTTTAAACTATTTTTTCTAAGTCGAAATTAGAATGTTTTTAATTATTTAAGGTAAATTGAATTCAAGTTTCAATCAATTATAATTGCAAATTAATATTTTACCCTAAATTAATCACTCTAAAGCTCCTTGATTTCATTCAAGAATAATACCAAACATTAAAATTAGAATAAATATAATTATTATATAAATTAAGGTTGTTATATTAATTAATTTTGTTGATATAATAATTGAAATGATTCAGGTTACTTCTACATCGAAAATTAGAAATAATAAAGTAATAATAAAAAATTGTAATGAGAAAGGAAGACGTGCAGAAGTTTTAGGATTAAATCGAGTGTTCAGAACCACCCAAGTAGGACGCCTATGTTTTGTGACGTCAGCAGCGTGTTTTATTACCCCCACTAAACAAGATAAGAGTGCATTTTATGTTTTCGCCGATAACAGACGTTAAGAATTTATTCTCAAATTTTTATACATATCAATTGTTTGAATATCAAATTAATGTTAATTTTTAGTAGCTGCATACAACTTCATTATTTATAAAGTGAAAATAAAGGAATTTCGGTTATTCATAACATTTCGTTTTTACAAGAATACAGTCACGAACCAGACTATAATACAATCCAAAGCATCCACATTCAAATGGAGATCTCTTTTCTCGACCAATAAATTTTTTTTTAAATAAAGGTTGATAGTCTAATTAAGATTAATGTTAAAATTATCGTAATTATTAATATTAAAATTATGGAAAACATAATTTATATTAGATTATTCTAAATATTTTAATTGGAAGTTAAAAATAATTTTTATATTATATAAATATCTTCCTCATTAATAAATCGAAAATATAAAAACAGTCATACCACTTCAACAAAATGTCAGTATCAAATTGCTCTTTCAAATCCTACATTATGAGTTCTTTAGAAATGATTTTTTTGTCGAATTAAACAAGTTGATTTATTCCTAATCAAATTTTTGGTGAAAGTCCCCTAAAAAAATCTTTAAAATAAAAAGATAAATAAGAAAACTTCAGATATAATAAATAAAAGTATTCCTATTCGTATATTTATTGAGGTAATTACATCACGGCATCAAATTATTATAATAAATATTAAATTTATTAGTCTTGCTAAAAGAAAATCCTGTTTATAATTGTGAAAATAGTTTGTTGCTCCTATTCTTAGGGGAAATACACTTAAGCCTGCAATAATAAGCCAAGGTCTAGAATATATTCTTTTCATTAAAAGTTTTCTCTAAAATATATAGTTGCTAGTATTGAAAAAACATATGCTTGAATTAGTGTTATTATTATTTCTAGCACAAAAATTGTTAATTAAACTAGAATAATGCTTTTTTTAATCAATCTTTTTTGTTCAATTATATTACCAATTAATTCAATTATTAGATGAACAGCAGTAATATTAGTTATTGATCTTACCTACTTTAAGAGTAATTGGTCGAATAATATTTCTTGTAGTTTCAATTAAAACTATAAATGGTGAAATAAATATAGGAGTGTCTTGAGGTACAAGTCATGCTAAAAAATTTTCTAGGTTATTAGGTATAGAAAAACATAATAAGACTGAATCATAAAGGTAAGACTATTCTTAATGAAAATACTAAATGTCTAGAAGGAGGAAAAATATTAGGAAATATTCTTAGTAAATTATTTAGTATGATTATTGTAAAGATTGGGATAATAAATAATTTTCTTTTCTTTAGAATGTTTTATTATTGCATTAATTTCTTTATTTAATAAATTGAATAATTTTAATCATATTACATTAAATCGAGAAGGAATTAATCAAAATATTATAGGTATAAATAATAAAATAATAATTCTAGTTAATCAATTTAGAGAATAGTTTATGTTGTTAGATGGATCAAAGATTGAGAACTGATTTGTTATTATTTTAAGATTATAGTTTTTTCAAATATTCTTTTTTTTTTTTTTATTAAATAGGAAAGGATTGAGTTAACTAAAATTATGATTGTTGAAAATAGGATTAATAAATTTAATCATAAAATTGGTGATGTGTGAGGTATAAAAAATTATTATATTTAAAATTAATAATTTTAACTTGATATGTTAATGTTATAATTTAACTAAGCTTTTCATTATAAATAAGTGTTAATTTACTATTTATGGTTTAAGACTTTCAGTCATTTAATGAAGAATTTTTTACACAATTAATAAAATTTATAAGTTTAATTCTTTCAATCACAATTGCTATAAATCTATGATTTATGCCACAGATTTCTGAACATTGTCCATAGAAAATTCTACATTGGTTTGAACATATTCTTGAATGATTAATTCATCCAGGATTTGCTTCAATTTTAATTTCAGTAGATGGAACTGTTCAGGAATGAATGACATCACTTGATGTTGTTAATAAGCGGATTTGAGATTTATAAGGAATAGGTAAACGATTATCAACATTTAATAGGCGAAAAACAAAATTTTTGATTGATATTTTTATAAAAGAATCTCTATACTTTCAAAATCTGATAATTCATATGATCAATATCATTGATGACCAATAGATTTAATAGTTAATATAGAAAAAATAATTTCTTCGATCAAATATAGAAGTTGTAATGAAGGTACTGCAATGAAAAAAAGAGTTATTATAGGAACAATAGTTCAATTATTATTTGATTTTCTGTCGTAATAAATTTATTTGAAAAATTGGAAATTATTATAAAAGAAATAACAATTATAATAATAGTTGTATAATCATGAAAGACAATTATTTGTTGTACATAAGGTGATATTATGTCCTGATTATTTATTCTAGATCATGATGTCATTAATCTAAAGAAATTTAATTTTATAAATGGATATTAAATGCATTGCATTAGATTAATTTAAAATAATTGGTGATTTTGAAAATTTGTATTCTATTGGAGGTATGTGGTATTATCCATTCTAACTTACATGATGGATTGTTAGAAATTTGAGTCTTTTTTATTAATATTAATCTTTTACAAACAATAAAGACTCATATTATTGTTCTTAAAATTGCAATTATTGATCCTACTGATGATAAAATATTTGATTTTAAATAGACATCAGGAAAATGTGAGTATCGTCGTGGTATTCCTCTAAGTCCTAAAAAGTGATGAGGAAATAAGGTTAAATTAATTCCTAGGAATATAGAAAAAACTTGAATTTTTAACATTTTCTTATTTAAATTTACTCCTGTAATTAGTGGAAATCAATTAATAATAGCAGTAATAATTCTAAATACTGCTCCTATAGAAAGTACGTAATGAAAATGAGCTACTACGTAATAAGTATCACGTAAGGAAAAATCTATTGACGAGTTTGCTAAAATGATACTAGTTAATCCTCCAATTGTGAATAAGAAAATAAATTCAAAAGCTCATAAAGTTTCTAGAGAAAAATTTAATTGTATACCTCTAAAGGTGGCTAATCATCTAAAAAAATTGATTCCGGTTGGAACGGCAATAATTATTCTAGCTGACGTAAAATATGGTTTTGTATCAATATCTTATTCCTTCAGTAAATATTTGATAGGCTCAGACTACTAATCCTAGCAATTCAACAGCTAATATTGATTAAATTATTCCAGTATGATAAATAATGGCAGAGCCATCTATTGCTTATATTAGGAGGTATTTTAATATAAATAATATAAAGAAGAAGATTCCTTCTAAAATGGCACGAATTTTAAAATGTAATTCGGCACAAGTGAAAAGCCATCAAACTGTAAAATGGATAATTCTAAGGTTTCTCACCAAAAGATCTTTAACCTAACTAAATAGGTAAAAATATAAAAGTTTGCATTTCCAAACAGCGTGACACAGCACCACTTGTGCCGAATTAAATTTTAAACTTCGTGCCATTTTAGGAGGAATCTTCTTTTTTATATTATTTATATTCCAGTTTATCCAAATGTTTCATTGTTCCTCTTTCTTGTCTAATAATATGAGAAGTTATTCCTAATCCTGATAAAATAAGAATATAGACTTCTAGATGTCCAAAAAATCAAAATAAATGTTGGAATAAAATAGGATCACCTCCTCCTATTGGATCTCAAAATGATGAATTTAAACTTCGATCTAGTAATAATATAGTAAAGCTCCTGATAGAACTGAGAGGAAAAATAATAACAAAAATCTGGTATGAGACAACACATGATTTTCGCTTACGCACATAGATATACAAATAGTGTCCACAAATGATTAAATTATTATTTACGTTTTTTATTTTGGAAAACGATAATTGTAACGAACACCCATCCAAGTTACTGGACAGGCGAAATTCTAAGGGTTCGTACTGTTATTAAAAATCATTAATTTTTGCTGCACGGACCTTAAGTCATTAATTTTAGGAATTATAGCGATCGAAATAATATATTTTTGTAGTACAAACTTGTATATTAGGAATTTGTCAAATTTGCGTAATAAATAAATGAATACTTATAACAGGCATATCAGGTTTCTGTATTTTAATGTGGGAACCGTATTTTTACAACAACCCCAGCATAATTAGTTAATAATGAAATCATAGAGTAACTAATTGGTAACTATAAGTCTTTTCTGTTTAGTAAATTTTTAAATTAGCCAATTATGTTGAACCGTTTAATATATTTTTGTACGTTTTGGATTTAGGTTCTACCGAGTGCGAACTTATATGTAAATACGCCGGGTAAATGTAAATTCAATCTTCTTTCACTTCTAAAAATAAATATACGGAAAGGTTAAGGGTGGATAATTCGTTGTTACAAAGCCATATGTTTATTATGTAAAAAGCTTTTTCGAAATCGCTGGAATGGGTGAAGTAGCACTTAAAATACCCATTAAAGGTGAATTTCATACTTTTTATTTAAATTTGTAAGCTAGTTTAGTTATGTACGTATGGGTAGCAGCGATAGTAATGGCATGGGAAGCCATTCATGCACTTAATTTAAAAACCTTTCTCAAAAATAGTGTCAGCGGACGCATTCCGTTTCCAAATATTTTCTATTTTTAAACCTATAATTTTTTCCGAAAGTACGTGTATGTGTAGGTTAAAGACATTCCTTTATATTAAACTCTTAAAATTTTACATAAATATTATTAAAAAAAAATAAAATGTTAACCATTTATTAATTAAAAATTTTTTCAACTAATTTATGTATGTATGTTTACATACATAATATGTAGGTATGTAAAACTTCATGAAAAATGTCTTACATATTTTGTAGATTTGGTTCTAGGTCAGCGGTATTTTTAGAAATAATTTTAATTTGCGACAAATTAAGAGTAGATTTACATTAATTAATAATTGTACTTACTTCTCGCTAATCAAAATTAAAATACCTACATATGTATTTATGTACCTATATTTGTATGTATATATTTTCATATTTTGTTGCTATTTTGAAATAAGTATTTCAGTCGCCAGAAATAAAAAAGTACAGTGTAAAAGTACCTAACTGAATTTCTGAATTTGGTTAGTACTTGGCACGACGAATTAGACAAAAAAATGCTTATATTGGGTTGACAAGTGCTCGAGACATTTAAAAGTGACCGTGTAAAGAATGATAATAATAAAAAAACCTTGTTTATTTATTGAAATAGTTGTAAGGTAATAAATGCAAAATTTAAATTATTTGTTAGGAACTAGGTGCATTTATGTTTCAAATTTACTTCTTTTTTTATGTCAACGATTCTTTTTAACGCGTTGGCAGCATTATTATTACAAAGGTGGATTTACATAACACAAATTTACCTCGCGTATATTCTTGTGAATCAAGACAGCGAAACAGGTACGAAACTGATGCGCGAGGTAGCACGGAAAAGAGTGAGCCAAAAGTTAAAGCAAAGCAATGATGGCGAATGTTCCTGTGGCGGTAGTTCCAAACGCAATTGAAACGTTTGCAGTGATTGCGTTGCAGGTTTAAAATAGAGAAGAGAACGTCAGAAAAAACGCCATTGATGGGTGAAAGCGGTATTCCACCGCCGAATGCAATGTGGGAACATACTAATGACGAACATTACAGTAAAATTAATCGACGATTCGGTAATATTTTTCTTGGGCATCTCACGAAATAGGAAAACTTTTATATTTTTCTATTAAATGTATTGCCTACTATTAATTCATGATGCACGAGGCACAACAGGATGATTGTCCTCTCGCTCTGCATATGATGCGCACATCGTGACCGCAGGTCTGGTACGTCTACACGAAGCGAGAATTGATGCGCGAGGTAGATTCGCGCAATGTAATCCCACCTTAACAATTTTAAATTACTTGTTATTATACCACTGTTTTAAAATTTTTATATAATATGCAAAAAACTATTTGGGGACCCGCAAACGTGTGTTTCCACTAAAACTTCGACATCCAAAATTTTGTTCTAAAAGAATAAATTTCTCTTTTACCTATATTTCATATAGGATAAGAGAAAGTAAAAAATTCTTATTTACAAAATGATGCTGTTGAATCTGAAAAAGATACAGAATCTTTAGCTGAGAGTGCAGAATCAATGAAGAATATTTCGATATTTATAAAATTAAATGCTCTAAGAGGAAGTGCCAACGAGAAGATAAGTGAAATATGTGACATTGAAGCAAAAATTGCTAAAAGAAAAGAATTTCAAAACATATAGTTTATTCTTTATATTATCATTTACATACATATATTAATTATCCATATTTACAAATTAATTGTGTTAAGCAGTATTGACAAACCTATATTGTATATCATTAATAAAAATTCAAACTATTTTTTGGTCATTCTTGTTTTTCTCAAAGGTACTTAAAAAGTCATTAATTTTGAAAATGCATAATGAGTACGAACCCTGAAGCTTAACTCCAGAAATTTTCTCTGATAACATGCTTCAACGCATTTTTTTAGAAAACTTGCTAAGTTCACTTAAAGGGGCATTAAATACATACTAACCGTAGCACATTTTAAAGAAAATGTTATAGTTTTTTTCGAGAAAATCACTAAAAAACTTAAAAATTGCCAGAATAAAACGCCATTTGCGGCCATTAGATTTCAACTAAATTCTTGACATCTCATACAAAGAAGATAAAAAACTTAAATATAAAATTGTCAGAGCCGATTTCGAGAAAATTTCAAAAAACAAAAAATGACTAGAGTAAAGTGGCGTTCCCAATCATTACATTTTAACTAAATTCTTGATATCTCATGCCAAGAAGATAAAAAACCTAAATGTAGAATTAAAAGAAAATCTTTGAAGCCGATTTCGAGAAAATCTCCAAAAACCAAAAAATAACAAGAGTAAAGTGGCACTTCCGGTTATTGGATTCTAATGAAATTATTGCAGTCGGATGCGAGGTTAGGTACAAACTTAAACATAAAGTTTAGTTTATCAACGATTATTCGTTTTCGAGATATCCTGTTCACACAAATGCGTGCGCAGGTGAGCGCACGCACACAGGCACGCCCACGCACACAAGCACACACGCGCACACGCACACGCGTAAACACACATACACAAACACGCACGCACCTAGGCAAGCATGCGCACATGCACGTACGCACGCAAGAAAGTACGTATTCAAGCAAGCACACGCACACATACACGTACAAGCACACGCACACACAAAAATACGCACCCACGTACGCACGTAAGCTCGTGCGCGCGCGGAAGTACGTACCAACATACACACACACACACGCACACAAACACACACTCCCACACCCACACACACACGAATACACACGCACCGAGACACGCACGTGCGCACTCGAGCACGCATGCAACGACGCGCGCGCACGAACCCACACATAAACAAGCACAAAGACACACACCCACACACCACACACACACACACATACACACACACACACACCTACACCCACACACACAGACGCGCGCGCGCATGCGCCCACACAAATACACAAGCACGCACCCACACACACAGAGCGTGCGTATGTGTGTGTAGGTGCTATCATGCGTGCGTGCGTGCGGGCGTGCGTGTCTGCGCGCGGGCGTGCGTAATTGCGTGTGTGTGTGTTGGTGTGTGTGTTTGTGTTGATGTGTATGCATGTGTGTGCGTGTGTGCGTGTTTGCGTGCGTGCGTGCGTGCGTGCGTGCGTGCGTGCGTGCGTGCGTGGGTGCGTGCCTGTGGATGTGCTTGCGAGCGTGCGTGCGTGCGTGCGAGCTTGCGCGCGCGCGTGCGTGCGTGTGTGTGTGTGTGTACATAGTTGTCAAGATATCTCTAAAACCAAAGGTTGTAGAAAAGTGAAATTTTATATATAAGTTTATTCCCGCCTTAGCATTTTTCTGTAAGTATTTCGTTAAAATTAAATGACCGGAAGTGCGACTTTATACTTGTAGTTTTTAGGTTTTTTGAAATTTTTTCGAAAACGGCTACAACGATTTTGTTTAAACTCGCTACATTTCTTGCGCCTGTAATTCTATATTACACGAACTCATTGGTTTCTCTGAGAAAATTCATTGAAGTGAGTTATTGAAAATAATTTCTAGAGTTAAGCAAGGATTTGTCTGGCGAGTAACCTTGATGGATGACCGTTCGAATTATCGTCCTCAAAATAAAAATAAATTAATATTTTAATGATTTGTGTGCATTATTTACATACTTAATTACTTTTTATTTAAATCTATA
>JAHWXV010948665.1:0-11712 GCA_024586415.1 Phrixothrix hirtus | reverse complement strand
TTGAGATACCAACTTTAGAGTGGAAAAAATGCTTCGAGAAGTGGTTTGAACGCATGCAAAAGTGTATAAAACTTAAAGGTGAATATTTTGAAAAACAAAACAGTTTGTTCAAAAAAATTTGTTTTCTTTCCTAGTTTTTGTAACTACTTAAAAGGCAACCCTCGTATCAACTAACTTTGAATGCACCTTAATTTAATCATAAATATTTTACATTTAAAACTGTGTTAATTCAGTAAAATCAATTTTGACAACTGTCGCAGGAATTGCATCTTAAGCCTACATTATACATATAGAGTAATCATCAATGAACATATTACATTTCATTTATTTACTAAAGTTGATATAAATATATTGTAAACAATAAATTCTTTGGGTCATCGAATGTCAATTACTGAATTTTATGTAAGCCTTTCATATTATATAACTTTTTTCACTAAAATAACTTGATTTTCAATTCTATTTGGTGTTTAATAAATGTGTGCAATTGTACTCTACCACAGAAAAAAATACATTATGTTACCTAGATAACGTTAATATTTTACAAGGTTTGAATAACAAACTAGACTTAAAGTGTCAAACACTGGTGTCTTTATCCTAGTCACAAATGTTTTCAAAATTGTCAAATTGTACTTAACAAATTTAACTGGGCTTTTTTCAATCTAACTATTTAAGGGCTTAGATGAGACAATCCCATATACCGCAATTGAGTTGTTTTGAATTCAATTTTTTTCAATGTGCAATATTTTCCTACAATTTGATTACACTAAAACTAATAAGCAGAACGATGTCTTCAAGTAATTACTTCTGAATAAAATCTTTTAAAAGAAAAATGAGTATATAACATTTGATTAATAGTATTTCTGATTTATACACACTTAAACCGCACTTAATGCGTACTGGTTTTGAAAATATGCAATTGTCATGCCATTAATGTTGCAATTCTTTGGTGTTAAATAAAACACTACCACAGAGTAGACATCCTAAGATAACCTAATTAATATTTCATCTACATTTTCAGAACACGAGGATGACAATAATTCTAATGAATTTTTAATAATTTAGCATTCATATTATTTTATAGATACCTAACCATGATATAAATGAAACCAAATCAAATAAATCACGAATATCATCTCTAGTTTTGAACTTGTTTTCGTGCCCTTTGCTGTAAACCTTACTTATGTTGTGAAACGGTAAACTTTGATGATAAATCGAACACAAGTTCTAGTGTAGTGTATTATTGAAATTATAAATCGAATACTTAAAATGCAGTTACATTGTTTTCATGTTGGTTAGTGCATATAAATCAAAAGCAGTATAATTTTCAGTTTTTTTATAGCAGTTAAAATAATGTAACATAATGATTACCTCCATTTGCATTCGTGCCATTTCTTTAGCTTGTGCGAGGGCCATTCGGGCTTCAGTCTGTAACCTTGCTTGTCTAGTAAAGAAATCAGTCTCCTCCATTGGTTCAGTAACAGGTTGTAGTAATGCTTGCCCAATGGATAAAGTGGCAGGCCTAATAGCAGGTGTTGGTTCTGAAATGTACGTTTGAACCAGTGGCATTTTCTTAGTTTTTGGTGACATTCTTTGTTCTTTAGGATTTGTCATAGGACATTCTGAATCTGAGCTGGGACTATCAGTATCAGAAGCTGTCTCATTCATAAAACAAATTTGAAGATTCATTCCTAGCAATGAAATTATATATAATATCAATATAAAGGATTGTATTAAAATTCTAATTACCACTTTGTAACCTTGCTTGTAAACTTGGTTTTCGTCCCGGTCGATCATTATAATAATCATCTTCTGAACCCATGGCTAAACGTCTACGAATTTCTTCTCGATCTGTTCGTCTCTGAAAAAAATTAAATTTATTAAGTAGTACTTTAATAATAAGTTTCTTACAATAACATCATCATTTATAGTAATAACATTAAGAAATCTGTCAATAATGTTTTGTTCGTCCAATTTTGAAGGAAAATATGGAACCCATTCCATATTTGCACTTTCGTAGGGTGAGTCCGGGTTAAAATTATCAAGAGAATAAGCTCTTGGTGACAAATATTCATTATTAAAATAGTCATTATCAACCTTTGGTGTTACAGTGTAATAAGTTTTTGGTTTAGTTTTATTAGATATTTTAGTTTTTAGTACACCAAAATTTAAAGTAAGTCTACGAGATTTTTGCTTTATATTATCATTGAGATTATTAGCACGATTTTTTATGGAAGTAAATATATTTTCAAACATTTTTTTATACATGTATTTTTTAGCACAATATGAAACAATGAATTTAAAACTATTACTTAAACTTTATAGGAAAAATTACATTGTTAAAAAGAATTAAAACTATGGTTAGGTTGTTAGAAAACTACGTTATGAAATTCAAGGTTATCTTTGTGTAATTAACAATACGTTGTTATAGAGAGATGGATTTATGTATTTTAGTGAAGGAAAAGAGAGAACACAATTTAAGTGTTTCACCATCCTAACATTATATTTTAAATATTCCCGCTTTATGAAGAGTTATGGTAAAATTATTTATCCTCTATGTTTAATTTAACAAAAACAACTTCTTCTTTATTTTATTTATAAAAACAACTTAAGTTTGCGCGATCTATTTTAAATTATTTAAATTTCCATTAAACTTCAATTAATTATAAAGAAACAATTAAATGGAAATTTTCATATTAGCATCTATTTAACTCTTTAACGGTCAAGTTGTAAATATGTTACTTTACGGGAATGCTCTGTGGCTAAACATGTAATTACTTTTATTAAAGGTGATTGTTGTTATGCCATCTATACAATTTAGACCATTTGCTATATAATAAGTAGAGTCCTAGATATACCAGAGTAGTGACAATAGTGTACCTGTTTTTAATTGGTTGTTGTGAAATAAGGTCCAATTCCGCTTGCGAGGGCCATTAATCCCCCAACTACTGAACAGCTGTTTACTTTGTAGGTGGCAAAAGTTCACGTCTTTACAAATTATGAGTTTTTTATAAAAATATTTGTGTAAACTATTATTATTGTATGTGTTGCGTTTCTTTTAATTTAAAGTAACATCTAACACATCATTTTTTTGTGATATTAGTGTTATTAAACTGTATAAAAAGTGTCACAGATAAGGCAAATAATATGCACATGTATGCATTTTAAATCTGTATTAAATAAGTACTTATGTTTCTTTAAAGCAAACAGTTTGTTCTTTGCAAATGCTAATGCATTTAATTTTTTTATGCACATAGAAAAAATGTATCGTATACATTACGATGATTTAAAGGTGCAAAATATTAATTTAAAAGAACTATTTTTCAATATAGTAAAACAAGAATTAGATACATATAATGTCACAAAATTAAGTTAAAATTTATTAGTCGGTATATTATACATATTTAGATTAAAAATTTTATTAAAAAAACGATTATCACGAAATGTAAACAGTAGTAAAACTATGAGACAATAAATTATATGTAATTTATTGTTTTAATACATTTTTGACTCATACACCTTATTATTGTTTCCTTTATTCTATTTATTTATATTTGTGTTTAAAACGCCATTAAAACGCTGATATTCGTAAAAAGACATAAAATTGCATATACTTTCCCATATAGGTTTAAATAACTTTGGAGGAAATATGGCCGACATCTAATACGTCACTATTCTGGTATATTTAGGACTCTAACAATAGGATATCTTGAACGTTCTCTAGCTGAATTTGTAGCAATATCTCCGATTTGCCTAGTAGATTCTCTTATAAACGGAAATATAGCGTAAGTGGGTAAGTATGTAACCGTTTAGTATTAGTTGTATACATTGGAGTTGATAGATTGCCACGTGCAGTTAACATTTAATGGTTTATTTACAAAATAAGCCGAAAAAATAAGTGTATTTATTAGTACAAGGAATTTTATATATCGTATGGAAAGAATGACGGCCGCATAAAAATGAATATATTGCTGGTCCACTGATCTAACAATAATTATCAAGTAGTTTTAATGTACACGTCAATAATTACTGCAAAGTTTCAGGTTTGGCATTTATGTCTTGATTATTTTCATTTATTGCAATTTAAAATTATTTATATTATAAATTTATTCCAGCCGGGTTAATAATTATGTCCGTATAAATCAAAGGAGAACTTATCTGTAAATAAGTATTGCCTTACATTTATTTAATAAAATCTCGCAAAATTCGATTCTAATACTTTTACGGTATAATAATCCCTATTTACTTAAAGAAATACTAGGTACAATGAAACACTGCAAGATGATGTAACCTGAGACCATTACGCGCTACGTGTTTGGTAAGAACCTAGAATGCGGCTTTATATTTCCAATGCAGCCACGCAACTACTCGACATCTAGATTTTGTTTCCACAAATGCAACTAATTATTCTTATATATTTCCCTATGGGGGTCCTCTCCACTTTCCAACCTGTATAGTAAGGTATGTAAACATAAAATAAAGTTATTTTTCTTATATATTTAATATTTAATAGTACGCTTTTGTGTGATAGCTAAGAAACCTAACCTATAAGACAAAAATAATTGTGATATATAAGCAGAAACTTTTTTGCCAATTGTAGTTTTAAAAACTTATTTCAAAGCATTGATATAATAATATTCTTCGTAAAAACCATTGAGAATTCATTACTGTAGTATAATTTCCCCCCCTCAAACATGGACAACATAGTCTAATTTATAAGATTGTAATTCGTATATAAAGCGCTGATTTTTTTCCAGATCCTTCAAAATGGATCGTATATACTTAAAGAGTGGGAAAATTTAGATGCCAATCAAGTACCAGCCATCTTTGGTAATATTAGTGACGATTTCAGACGTAAGAGGCGATTCCGATGCTGAAGATGCTAGACTCACTGTGAAAGAAACAAATAAAAGCACACGTAGCTTTCAAGAGACACCGATAAGGAGTCAATCTTTTATTGAAAATGAAGATGTACGTCAGGATACAAATTGTCCTATTTCTGAACAAGATTAAAAATATAAGTATATTTGTGCCAATGATGATGAACACAATTTCAGTTCTTCTACTGAAAATGATGAAAATGTCTACTTTGGCTTCAACAAAAGGGAACAAGGACCTACTGTGATGTGTACATATCATTTCGACAGGATTTTTGGTCCAAAATGTGTGGTGGATATTTCTGCACCTATATTTACAACATTGTTTTGGCCAATGTTTGCTATGATTGTTGAACAATCAAATTTATATGCTCAACAAAATGGTGTTCACATACACCTATCTATAGACGAATTAAAGGCTTTTTTAGGTATCCTCATAATTATAGGGTTTCACGTTTTGCCAGCTATTCGGTTATATTGGTCAATAAATAAGAACTTTCGTGTTCCTAGGATCATGGCAGTAATGAGCTTGAAAAGATTTTTACAAATTTTGCGATTTCTGTATTTAAATGATAATAAACCACCAAAAAGACGTGAAGTACAAAGTTTCATTACGTTTAGAGTGCTTTTTACCATTTCTTACATAATAGCACTTTATTTATAAATTAATGTACGTGATTTATTTTTGCGAGTTTATCATCCTTGCCGTAAATAAAGAAGTCAGCATGCCAAAGAAAGAGGCGTCCTCTCTTCCTCATGAATAACAGAAATGAATGCAGAGCAGATCACTTAGTTGTTTGTTGCTTCATCGAAATAACAATGCTTTTTGTAGAAGATTCCATGAAATTCCAGAAGGCTCCATCAAGCCAAAATAAATGATGTATTCACGAATAACTCATTACTGCAACTGATATTTAAATAAATTCAAGGTCACAGCAATGGGTCATGGCATTGGAATTTACTTCATCAGCATTCTGACTAATATTATTCCTTACTAATCTAAAGTGCTCTGGAGTTTCTCTTTTCCATATAACTAGCAGTTTAATTTCCCTTAGTTTGCAAAGAATCTTGTCTTGTTAAGTAGCTGTTTTAAATAAATATAAACGTTTATTACTAGTGAACTGTATATTAAACATTTAGTTGAATACGTGTAAATCATTTTAATTTAGTTAAACAATTTTAAAATAATTAACTGGTTCCGTTACAATATGTAGAATTCTGCAATTCTGGTTAATTGATGTATAAGTAGCTTACATCTTAGTTAACTATCAAGTGAAGTGGAGTAGATGTACGTCTTTCTATGAATCGAAGCTCATAAATTGTAGGTCTTCTATATCTACGGAAACATCTTGGTTTAACCTCAGGTGTAGAAGTGAGGTCAACTACGCTCTTTAATAGGGCGGGGCACTTAAAGTAGAAGTTGATGAAGAAACTCACTAGGTTTTGTATTTTTGTCAGATAATGCGTGCGCAACTGCACATTGCTGCTATAATTTCATCTTTAACTGTTCCTGACTGGAAAAGTAGTGCTTCCATACGAATATTTATCTGATGAATTATGTGGGGTTGCACAAACTTTTCGAGTTAAGATAAGTGATTGAATTTATATGATGATTATATGGAGAAGTAGCCAAAATTTCTGAGATGTTATGAAATAAGTAGGAAATTGAGAGTTATAAAACATATACGTTTCTTGAAACTGTAAGCAATGTTTCAACAATGGAAAGTCAGTTTATATTTAAATGCGGTAAAATAATTGGTGTCTGGAATAATTAAAAAAATTAAATGTAGAAATAATGCGTTAGAAAATGTTTGGAAATTTTAAGAAATTACAAAGGTTAACTCAGAAAATACAATTGGTTTTGGTTTGTGATTTGAGCGTTTCGCCCATTCCTACTAGAACTTTATTTCCAATTCGGGAAGAAGACATGTCAACCTCTAAAGAAACGTACGTCTCTTTAAAGAGATGACTTTGAAAGATCGTGCTTGATGACGAAGATGGATATTTTATTTGAAACCTTCCGTTTGTTTGAGTCTATTGGTTCAGATATTCTTGTTCAACCATTGAGTTAATTTAAAAACTTCGTTTCACATTTTTGTTTTCTTGTAAAGGCTTATTCTCTACTAATTAATAATTATTTTGTATTTTAGCAGCGTTCAAATCTATATTTAGATTTTTGTATCGTAATTTGATACAAAAACAATAAAAATGTTTTTGTGTATTTGTAGCTATTTGCCTTAAAATATTTCTAACTTTTTGAATAATTATGATACATTTTTGTTTATTTAAGTGTATTTATTAAAACAACAAATGTAATACGAGGCCGACGTTGTGAATCCACCATGGCACATATGCGGCATGGTGTTAATATGGCTCGGCGTTGATACGGATTTAATTCAGAGTTGATGCGGATTCAATACAGTGGCTATACAACCACAGCTATTGACCTGGCACAACAATCAAATAATAGTCTCCCGTTATTGAAGCGTGATCGATTAAAATTGATGTAAATATTAAAGTAGCTGTTACTAGTTATATTTCTTCAAATATAACTTAAAACAATTATTTTGTCATTCCTCGTTAAAACTTGACGAAGCAGTACATCTCAATAAGCGCGCATTAATATTAACACAATATTTTCTGATCTATTTTAAAAATTATTTCTAGACAAAATAACGGAATCTATAATGAAAGTTGCTTCTAACATAGTAGATTACTAAGAGTTGAAATGTCGACATTATTTTGACAGTAGTATTAATTACTTTTTGGTCTTTCCCATCATACATTATGATTGACACTGTGATCGTTTATAATGATAAAAAAATAATATTTACGTGACTGTGTTTACATCCTTCTTGGACAGAAGTCAAAATAAAAAATAATGTACATAAAAAATAGTGTGGTGGAGATTGGAACTATCGGCTAAGGCTAAGGCAAAGGCAGAAGAAAATGGCAAAAATTGCTAGGAACAAATTGACGTGTCTAAGTGCAAATTAGTAACAAGCTTTTAGTGTTTTGCGGTTACATATTAAGGAAAAATAGTATTAATTACTATAAAAGAATTTAAGCTTGGAAATATACAGAGAAGCAACTTAATATGGTTCCTAAAATGTGTCAATAATTACGAAGAAATTATTTAAATAAAAAACTTTAATTGTAATTGATAACGAAAACTACTTGACTTTGACAAATGATAACATGCCCGAAAATGATAGGTATAACAACGACAAATATATCGTACCGGATGGTGTACAGCTTAGGCCCAAGAATAAGTTAGAAAAGCATTCTTCTTGGGAATGTCATTTCTGGGAGAGGTATTTCAACATATGCTATCAGAAGTTTTAGAGACCTTTCAACTAATTTTTATACATTGATAAAAAAGTAATTGCAAAATATAAGATACGATATAAGATACGAATTACGTATTGATCAGTTTTTAAAAGCAGTAAACTCTTCTCATATACCCCAAATACACCATAAAAAAATTCTGGTCAATTTTGTTCAGAATAGTTTACAACAAAGGATCGGAAGCAAAATCGTAAAAAATTTAATATTTAGAAGAAAAAAGCAGATCTAGAAGCAGTAGCGTACCTATAACTTTACCGCCTGGGGCGGTTCCCAATTATTTATTTTTAGTTTTTTATAAGTTAGATGTTAGAGTATCGCCCAAAATATGTGTCGCCCGAGGCAGACCGCCCCCATCCCTATTAGGTACGCTACTGTCAAGAAGATAAATCTACATATTATCCAAGATACCTATGATGAGCAAGATCGAAACAAAACTGTGTAAATCAATTTTATAAAAATCTATGTACTAATTTTCAATAAGTTTCGTTTTATTTATTTGAATTTATTTAAGAAGATATTCTCATTATTTTTAAGCGTAAATGTAATTCTATTTTTAATATTTAAATCCATTTTAATCGTTAGGAACAATTTTATAACTAGTAGGTACGATATCATTCGAACAAGGCCAAGATCACCGAGTAGACAGCGTTTTCAATTCAATGTAAAAGGCTATTGTAGCGGGGTTTTGGTTATCATGCGTAGTATGCGTTTTGGCATCGGCTGGTAAACTGTCAGTTTCCAGAAATTAAACTCAGATTTTTCCATGATTGGTTGGAACTATATCGGCATGGTGATACTACGTATGTCCTCTGACGTGTCAATATGAATTCAGGCTAGTATCGTCAATTCTGAGCACATTTGTGAGAATATGTTTATTAAATGAAGACGACGCTGTAGTTTTTTAACCTTTATTTATGTCTAAAAAGAAGGAGAAATAAAAAAGACGCTAAGGGGTTTTATTTTCTGGCAGTTTTATTTTCTTTGATATTTTTGTTCACGTCTTAGCGGTTACATTTTCTCTACAATATTTCTACACATTGTTATTATATAAATGTCCATTTTTCTTTACTTCTAAAATCAACATCAAATTATCGCAAATCGATATTGAGCTTCCTACATCCATCGATAGTAGATTGAAACTCACGCCATGATAATAATTTAAGGTTTTATAACTAGAGAAATATCAATAATTATAATTTGTTAGAATATTCCAGAAAAGATATGACGGCAAGGCGCGGGCAGAAATATCCAAGAAAATAAAATTATCCGGAAAGCAGTCGATTATTTTCCTTTTTATCTTTTTTATTTCTTTCTTAGATGTAAATAAAAGTCAAAGGTGATAGCTCGTGGTGACTTAATTACCACATTCTCATAAATGTGTTCAGAATTGACAATAATGCTCCAAACTTACGTCGATAAGTCAGCAGACATCTGTACCACACGTTGTTGAAGTATATTAAATTAGAAATTATTAATTAAAACATCAACAAGATAACAATTTATAGGCATACATAGTTATAGTAAAATGGGTATCGAATGTAAAGAATATTTAAGAAGTTTAACAAATCCCCAACTAGCAATAAAAATTACAAAGGAGTAGACGAAACGTATGTGCTGAGAGTCTATTAAAACAGTAGAAACGACAATAAACTGCATCTTCGTAATTTTCAATTATTGCATATAGAAAACTCTTAATATTTATATGTAATTAAAATTCTAAAACGTTGCATACACGAAAAAATGTTAAACAACAAAAAATCCAAATTTCATTGACCGAACCTAAAAATGAACATTGGAAGTAGTATCTATTCTGAAGTGCAGTGACATAAAAACACGTAGTGTTTGTTGATAAAATTGTTAATTAGCCCCAATAATTTAAGTAAGTTCACAGATAACTTATACTGCTTGAGGTAGTCGCTCAAATAGAATGAGGCTATCTTGCTTGTTAACAAATTAAATTCATTATAGACTATGACCAGTCCGACAAAAACTATGAAAAAAGTAATTAAAATTACATTGAGTGGTTAGATACATGGTCGAGTTAGTTGCTGACATAATAAGAGGCTATTTCCCTTGAGAATACTTAAGAAAATATACTTCTTAAAGCAATCCTCCCCCACATTAATTACAACCAATTAAAATAACGTATGTGAAATCTTGGTCAGAAAGCAGCAACAAGTTTCCGAGCCAAGCACACCAAAAATAGCGGATCAGCTGTGTAAGATTTATCAGGCAATATTAAGGTTAGCCATTAAGTATTTCCATAAAAGTGTATATAAAATGTAAATCGTGTGCGATTAATGAATGAATGAAACATTTAATTTACTAATAAGATCAATATTATTAGACATAGAAATAAATACAAGATTAAAATTTGTGCATTATTTCTTTGAATACAAACACAATATTTAGAGTTAATTCTCTTCATTAGAATAAATAAATTTAGATTAACGTCAAAAATCATTAACCTACATGACTATTTTAATTTTATTTACTTTATAAAATGTTTATTTTTCAAATTGTGAGCGCACTGCATAACTAACCTTATATTCTTTAAACAATATCTCATTTTTATAATTCCAATCCAATTCGAATGTTTACGGTTTTAATTGGATGCACTGTTAGGCCCCCAATTTATTTATGTTGGAGCTCTAGTCACAAATTTCAGACTAGAAAATCTCCTGCCGAAATGTAACTTACATAAATTTGTTTTATGTGCAAGTCAAGTTAACTGACGTCGGGTTTTAATTCTAAAATATTGTGCTTGGCATTTAATATTGTCGTTTCTACTTTTGCATTTAAAAGATTATGGGGTTTGACCTGATTTGATAAATAAAATCGTAAAAAACACATACATAACATTATCAACATTTATCGATGAAACTGTAGTGTAGATAAGACATTGGTACCAATCAAATTGAGCAAGAATTACAGAAATTAATCTGCATCATATAGAAATAGTTCAAAATTTATTTTAAATTAATGTTTTTACATTAACAGCATTTCCAAAACTTTGATTTAATCGCTGATTTTGTAATTTTAATTTTGTTATAAAGGTTAGGCAAAGAAAATATTTACAGGAGTAAAGATTAGCGGTGATCTATCCAGGAAGAAATAAACTACTTTGCCACCAAAAATTTAACGTTTCGATGACCGCTTAGATAAATAAATTCCTCTGATCGACATTGAAAATACGTTGATACCAATTTGATAGGGACACGTTCAAAACAACTCTTAGCTTATATCGTACCCACCAATCAGGGAGGGGCCTTGTAACGAATATTCGATTGAGCCCCTTTTTGATCGTAGTAGATGATGGGACTTAAAACTTAGACTGGAACTTGTATACCACAGGTCAGCTCTAATAAGTCGGAGGAAAGGTCCAGGACTGTATTTTAGAAGTTACAGCAATCCTCTAAAGCTAATCGCTGCTTCAATTTTGTAACGATAATCTTTTCGGTCTGAAAATTATTAAAATCAATTGGTACGG
>JAHWXV010948664.1:0-10052 GCA_024586415.1 Phrixothrix hirtus | reverse complement strand
AAGAACCGTAGCAAGTTTCAAAAAAATTGTTAAAAACGTTTTCGAGAAAATCGTAAAAAACTTCAAAATCGCAAGAATAAAGTGGCACTTCCGGTCATTATATTTTAACTAAATTCTAGACGTCTCATGAGCAGAAGATAAAAAACTTAAATATAGAATTTAAAACATTCGTTTGAGCCGACTTCGAGAAAATCTCGAAAAACCAAAAAATGACAAGAATAAAGTGTCACTTCCGGTTATTGAATTTTAACGTAATTGTTGCAGTTGCGTGCGACGATGGATATAAGCTTAAATATAAAATTTTGTTTATCTACGATTTTTCGTTTTCGAGATATATTGTTCGCATACACACAAACACGCGAGCACGCCCGCACGCCCGCAAGCCCGCAAGCCCGCTCCCGCACACGCACGCACGCATGCACATACGCACGCACGCACGCAGGCACGTAAGCTAGCACGCACCCACGCACGCACGCATGCACGCCCGCAAGCACGCACGCACACACGCACGAACGCACACACGAACGCACACAAGCACACGCGCGCGCGCGCGCGCACACAGACAGACCAATTTTTAAAAACATGTTTTTCGGACTCAGGGGGCCCTAAAACTTGTATTTCCACTAAAATTTCATATAAGTAAGAGAAAGTAAAAAAGCTTTGAGCTACAAACAAATTAATTAATTATTTATTACTATCCAATATTTCTTTAATGATAATGTTATGAAGTCAAATACAATTTTGGACCAAGTACGGCGATAGAATTATAATTTAATGATGTGAACTGTTACGGCGAATTTTGCTTTCGCTGTACTTGATTTAAAGCAAAAGCCGAAATTTAGGATATTTACTTAGTAGACAAAAGATTTAAGTTTAATATATTTTGCTGTTCTTTAAAGACGGCTAGCGGAGAATTTAATAGCAGTTTTACTAACTGTCTAGTTGGAATTCATGAGACATGCAGCTCGAGAAAGGTTTATTTAGTCTAGATTCTTCAGAAAGGAATAAATAAGCAGCCTTTGGTGATTCAATTCCCAAATAAAGTTATAAGACCAAATACACCTCATACTTAATTCACAATTTTAATTATTTAACAATAGATATTAGTCCATGGTATGAACGTGCCTCTTGGTGAAGCAGCTCAGGAAGACGCTTTAAATTAGCTTACTTGAGATTCAAAAAAACTTTATAAAATGTACGTAGCTTACCGATAAAAGCTTTATCGCTAGATGTTTTGCGAGCCGAGCATTCTAGCAAAATTGAAGCTCAGATTCAACGAAATTTTGAGGGTAAGGAAAATAAAAATGTCAATGTAGTACGAAAATTGTACAAGGATAAAAATTGATTTTAAACATCACTTTTAAATAAATTCGGTAGGAATACTAAATATTGAATTTCAACCTATAGGCTTTTTATTTTAATAATAATATGACTTCAGAGAAGCGCAACGCTGTTACCTCCTTAACTGCAAAACGTGACGTTTTGTCCCAATTATTATTAATTACAAGATCGAAGCCCACATTTTTATAACTTTTGTCGATATACATAACTAATTATAAAGCAATAATTGATAAAACGTTATGTCAAAAACAATTTGAATTAACAAAATTCATAAGTTAATAAAACCACATTCGAATATAAATACATACAATTAATTAAAAAAAATTTTAAAATATTCATAAAGAATTAAAGAAATTCAAATCATAAGATAAGCAAGAATTCAAAATAAAATATCTAATTTGATACAGGTATGTCCCTCCAAGGATGAGGGACAAAAATAAAATGTATATATTAAATAGGAACCTAGAATTGAATAAAATGTATTATTTTTAATAAAAAATTGTAGGATTAAATCAAATATGTGAAATAATTTAGGTATAAGAAACGTAAAATACGACAAAATGAAACAACACTTACACGAAGAGGACAATACACAGCTCATTTTTAACAAATATGAAATTGGCAAATCCCTTATAGGCCCGAATTCTAATTAATTAGATTAGATTAGATTAGGAAACACTATATAAACTGCAGTAGAATGCAAAATAGATTAAAACACTTTCAGTTCTCAAAGCATAGCTAATAGATATTCCTGATCACTCGATTTATAAATATTTTTTACAATTTGATTTAAAACGCTTGTGATGGTTGCATCCTTGAACGTTTTTCCGAATGTAAGGATCTTCTAGGCTTGGAGTGCAGCCCTACAAACGTTTTTTAAAGGACTAAAATGGAAGTAGATCCTCCATATTGGTTTCTGTTATAAAAAAAGTTCTTTGAACGTCTTTCATTGATTGTAATTGCAATTAGAACAATCTAAAAAACTACATATACGAACAAGAGAACGTTTTTCCTTGTTTGGTATGCCGTTAAACCTCGGTAAATAGTAAGTATAGGTTATAGAACACTTTTAGATGGCCTTTTACATATTGAACCCTACGATATAAAGCTATTCGATCCTGCCCCATGTATAAAACCCAGTTACTTATTAATCAACCCAAATATCATTCTATATCCCTCAAATTCCATTTGCATGATCGAAATATACTATTGTGGTACGAAGCAGACAGAAAATAACAGAATGGTATTGCATGCATGAGTTGTATATAGTATGAGTCAAATATTGAATGTATGTGTAAAAATGAATGCATCTTTATTGAAATTGGTAATGATAGATCCGTTAATTGCCTAACGTAGAATCTGTCCACATATACAGATAGAAGTATAAAATATACACCAAGCTAACAATGCCTACGCTCAAAGATATCGATATAGGGCCGATAAATGTTCGCCTTCATAACAATATGATCGAACCAGTCCGAATCCACGCCATGATCTTCATCTGAGTAGATAGTCACTCGGCCGATCAAATTAAAATTTAGTCCGATATAAATATTTTCTACGCGCACCTCAATTTAAAAGGGTTAAATATTTGGCTAACGAAAATAAAACAAATAGTTAATGAAAAGGTCGTTGAAATTGAAAAATATTATTGTCAATGTTATTTAAAGTCAATAATAAATTGTGTTTCTAATCTTTAAACATTTAATATAATGGCTTTCCTTACAATAATAGCAAACTCAAACAAATTGCTGGAAACCATGCGTTATGCGAAATTATAACTAGAACTTGCATAACAAATTTTATTTTAATCTAACGTTTTAGGCTTTCAGCAGTAAATTGCCAACTATGACGGCATATCATCTGTAAAACAAAAAACGTTTACAATATTAAACAAATAAACACTTAAACAAATAAAACTGGTTACTAGACTTGATTAATATTTAAACAATGTAACTTTTGTTTTAAGTAATTGAAATTTTTACTATTTAAGTATTAACTATACATTTTAAAAAGAATAAATTCTACGATGATTGTTCAATAGAAATACACTTAAAGGCTGTAAAGGCTTCTTTATTCAACGATATTAAATCTCCATTAATATTGAAGCGTGAGTCTCACTGTTGTACTAATCTGTAGATTCCTTGCTAGTAAAATTCTAATATCAAATTGTGCCTCGCCGTCTGATTTGAACCGCCGTCCTTCTGGTGATTCCTTTAATGAGCCATTATGATAACCGCACGGGGACAAGTCGTGATTGTAAGGTGGAAGTTGTAAGACTTTGCACTACATACGAGTAAGCAGTTCTTGAATCGCCTGGACTACATGAGGTCGAGCATTATCATTGAGAAGAATGACACCATTTGTGAGCTACCGGGACGTTTATTCTTGATATTGACCTGTAAGCATTTTAAGGTGTCTGCATATCTCTCAGCGTTGATATTGATACCAGGTGCTTTAAAATCTAAATTCAGTAAAGCCTGGTGATCGAAAAGTGCCGTCGCCATTACTTTTCCTGTCGAAGACTGGGACCGAACATTTTTCGCCTTCGGATATTGTGCATGCTTCCACTGCATACTCTGAGCCTTGGATCCTGATACCTAGTGAAAATGCCAAGACTAATCACCGGCAACAATTTGATGTAGAAAGGTATTACCTTGTTACTGATAGCGCAGTTGTAAGGCCAAACGCAAATTCTTCTGCTCATCAGTAAGCGCAGTTGGAGAATCCACTGAACAGCAACTTTGCAATATCCAAGACTATGAATGATGAAATAAATAATTCTCACGCTAATGCTGAATATTTAAGAAGCTGACCCACATTTTTATCTGATGCCGCAATACTTGCAGGTCCGGCACGGGTCAAATCTTTAGTGGATTCTCTGCCTTACCAAAATGTATTGCACCATGCAACAACTCCCGTATGAGAATTACTATATATTATCGTATAGATTCCCATTGGCCAACGTGCCCCAGCGACCTAAAACTCATTAACGACACGCAGATCATCTTCGGGTCTTTATATCATAGATTTCAATTTTTATCACAAGCACAACGCTTGGAAAGAGCAAACCGCAATAGCATATTACGATACAAGGTCGGTAAGTGTTTTGTAACAGGTCGAAAAGATTAGAAAAACGAGACCGAAAGGATCGTTGCTAACTTCCAAGTGAAGAGGCTGTCAGTAAGAACTTTTGTATTCTAGGCTTTGCCATCGAGTTCTTAATAATAAATAGTTTTAGTCATATCAGTTAGTTATTTCAAACATTGCATAATTCTTGGTAAAATTCATTATAATCTAATTTTAAATCCCGTTCAGTCCCTCCGAAGTGAAATTATTTATCCACATTTCGAGTGGAAATTTACTTAGAAATAACCTAACTTTGTAAATGAATTACTGAAGTATTAATCGTTTGTAATTTTGTATTTGTATTTGTATTTCTTTTAATAAGTAAAAATTAAATTTATAATTTCCTAGCTAATAGTTTTGTTGCTTAAAATGTAAACAGATAAACTTCCGTTACGTAGCATGCCAATATTCCTAGAAAAACCTAATATAATAATTTTGTAGTCATCCAGGCAAATTTTAGCAAGTTACGTAATAATTTTTTAAAACAAAACTGGTTCCTTAAATCTATTTCGAGCACATTTTATTGGAATCACGAGGAAACTTGACATTATCTTAGACTAATGGTTACGACATACAGGGAAGATTTAGTTAACAAGAATCCTTGAAGTGTGGGCGCATTTTACACAATTTTAAAATGTATAAAATATATAAAGAAGGCATGTAGATTAACACAACCCGTATGTGTGTAGTGTCTCTTTTTAACTGAATTAATATAATTGCGTTTCCAAATTAATTTTTTTAGTATGGTCTATAGCGATTTTTGGAATGAACGTTGCGACTAAAGTTAACCCATAATTCGTATATTAGTCTTTAGAGGATTAGGACATTCTACCATATGGACCTTGTAAATTTAAAACTTATCCAATATCACCTTTAGAAATCTTGTAGTACCACAAAACAATAAGTTGAAAACTCCCGATAATGCTTATCTTCTGCTTGATATAACTTCAACCTTCCCATACAGTGTTGTTCGAAAATTTAAATCACATTTGACTTTTCCGTAACGCAAAACGTATGATTATTTAAAGTACTATAACAATTGTCCAAGCAAAATGTATTAATTATTGATGTAGGATATAGTTTGACTATATTTTATTACTCGGGGGCACTTTCCGACGACCTTAATTGAAAATATTGTATGTTTAAGTAATTTATGTACAGTTTCGTTGCCTTAATAATTATTTTATTCTCCACGGGCATCTAGTATACCGTGTTAGAGACATTCAGAGGAGGGACGGACCTATTATTACATTAATTTACGAATAGTTGCCTACCATGAATGAAATTTGTTGTATTCTGTGGACTCCAGTGTTGTCATAAATATGTTTTTGGTTAATACTTGTTTTATTCAGCATTCACTGGAATAGCCAAGCTTGATTTGACAATTATTATGTGCATAAAATCCAAGGAAAATCTAGTATATTTCCTGTGTCAAATGTAATCATAGTTTTGTTTGCATTTTTAAGTATTGACACGTTCAATTAACTATTTTATACCGAACTTGACGTATGCAGCGAGTTCTACTTTATAAGCACTCACCGAGTATTCAAACATCGTAATTACCGTCCAAACAAAGATTATCAGTGTTGTTAGTAAGATAACTATGCAAATACAGGGTGGACCCTTCTTTAGGTCACAATTAATGTTACATCTTTAACGATAAATTTCTTAAAAGCCTTCAGCCTGGCAGATTGAATTTCTGATTTACCTAAAAACTCTATTGTGTACAAGAGTCATGCAGTGCTACGCTTGATGCATAGTACCTACTATTTCAGCGTAGACAACTACCATAACTGCAATACCAAAGTAGTGTCTGTCTCCACCTGTCTCTCAAGATAGATTCTGAACATCCAGATATACAGGGTGTTTTCCATAAAACACTCTGGCAGTAGGAAAAGGGTCAGTCGGGACCTCATTTACCGACATTAACCTATGTGCAGTAGTTCACATGCTTAGTTTGTTAGTGTTTTATGGAAAACACCCTGTATATCTGGATGTTCATAAACTATCTTGAGAGACATAGGGAGACAGACACTACTTCGGTATTGCAGTTATGGTAGTTGAATCACTCATTTTGTCCATCCTCCGTGACTTATTTTTATTTTAGCACATGACAAGTCATTTAACGATCGTGTGTCGTACACAATTTGATATCAAACCTTCAATCCGTTTCATAACAGTACTAGTACCGTTATGAACCACAACGGGCTTGTTGTGAAGCATAGTCATGGCGTTAATATAACAATCACAACAGTCCGAAAAATATATCGGAATGTGCCAATTAGCATAGCCTGTAAGAAAACAACCCGCTACTAAAAGAAATGTTTTTAACAGACGTGCTACCAGTACCTATGCAAACAATGACGATAAATTCATGGCTGCATTGTCACGTTGCTCTGGTACTTTATACCAATTGGAGAGGCTGACGTAAAGTATTGATAGTCAAGTTCATATTTGGAGGCTTGCTAGCTCTGTAATTTTAGCTCATAGTACATGAAACATCTCAAGGGGTTCAATATTTAATTTATAATCCTCTGCCTTGAGTTACGAAGGTAATGTTAAAAGATTTTTCACCAGTCTAATTGTGCATCGTTACGATTCAATGACACGATTCATATTGCATTTGAAATATTGTATTCAGTATTAAGATTCAAATTTTATATTTTCAATAAAAGTATGATTCTTTTTATACGTGTATTTTAAATATTAAGTTCATTATTTACACTGTGCAGTCCTTCTATAGTATGTACAATTCTATGATTCTAAATCCTAAAATTTAGCAAAGCATTTTATGCTTTATAATAAAACTATGCTACAAGATGTCAATGTAAAATTACAGGTTATATTTTTGTCCATAAATTATTTGTATGTGTGTTAATGTGTATTTGTGAAACGACAATTTAGGTAAGGGGAAAGAAACAGCAAGGAATTCTTTATTGTTATCCCTTTTGTAGGTTACGAAGTATTAATTCAATTAGATGTCATCTAAATTGTTTTCCCGCTTCGTATCATTGCAGAACTATATACACAACAGCGGAAAATGCCCTTTTGTTGTATATAGAATCCTCTCGGAGGCCTCTATGAGAATAGACAATGCAGCAAAAAACGTCCTGGGATATTGTACAGCTCTAGATATGTGTTAAGATTGTCGTATTCTCTATTATAGCTATTGGAAAACGTCCATATAACATTAGCAGAGACTTTATGGTTTCCTAGACCGTAATAAAGCGGAAAAACGTCCTGGGATATTACGTTCATGAATACCTATGGCGAGGAAATAATTTTAATGATGTATTTAATTGGCAGGATATGGTTCAGGTAAGAGAGTCGGGAAGACTCTGATTGTTTTGTGTTTGTTGCTGGCTTTTATAGTCGTTTCTTTATCATAATTGTTGATAATCTATTGTTTCTAAGAATTAAATTGTAATGTAGTGAAAGTTTACAATGCCATCTATTTTAATTTAGTAAACCTATTATAGTTTTCTATCTATCTAAACTACCATAACTATTACATTATGTTATTGCTCCATAGATGGCTATATGAATTTAATTTAAATAATTTACAATTCATTAGATTTCTATTTTCTAGTTGTGTTCAATTGTACCTTTACCACTAGATGGCCATACCTGTTCAGTTTTTGTATTTATTTAGGTTTGTTGATCTGTGCTGAAAGTACATAGAACTCACATTTCCAATCATATGTTATTATGGTCTATTTTTGATTGAATTTTTTATTGATTCTGAAATATTTAATTAAAATTGTATTTTTGTTTTACTTTAAGGGATTCTTTTATGGGTTATAGATTTTAATACATATAATAATTTATAATTTAAACTTCGTTAATTAAATTTAGTAATTAATCATATTTTACCGATCTTGTTGCAATATTAATCGTCTGTGTCGATATATTTTGATATAGAAAATATAAATATCGATCTGGCCATTAATCAAGATCTGGGGGAAACGTGACAGCGTAGATCAAACGTATTTTTATTAAACAATTTCCGTAAATTGTGAAAATTTTCTTATACCGAGTGTCCGAAAAACAATAATTAGCACACTGAGGATATTTATATCAATAATTGAAATTATGGAAAATTCATTTATTTATTTTTATTTTACGGTTTTGGGATAAAATCATTAGACAAGGTTTCCACATCGTTAACGGTCAGAATTTAAAGGAATTTCGCTATTATTTTGATAAGATGTTGAGGTGCTGAAAAATGTGGTAAGTTTTGTAACTTTCTTATTCAGTATTTATAACGTTTCTTAAGATTTTTGTTAAATAAAAATGCTCGATTAACATATGTTAAATATACGTTAAACACACGCGTCTGGCATTTTGAACTTTTAAGCATCGAATACAAAACTTTAATGATGTAAAGTAGTTAATTTTTAAAAATGAACTTGATGATTTATACTTTAAATGCAGACTTCATACTACTAATATAGAAACAAAAGTTGACAACCTTCAATTATTAGATTTATATAATTAAACTTAAATCTGACGGGATAAAAATCAAAACATAATTGACATTAGTAAAACACACAATTGAATTTACTACTATTTGTACGTGTGTTTACCATTTAACATTTGTGCCATACACTAGAAATTAGGAGTTCGTCTTAAATATGTTTAATTTCGAATAAATTTTACCGACTTACTAGTCGACATCAACTGTGTTTGATGCATTCCTAAAATCATTTATTTGAATTTGATTTATGTAAACCCAAAAATTAATATCTCCTAGTTTAATTTATTAAATTGATAATTTATGTTCTTGTATGGATGGAAAAATTCGCAATATGATCTGGTAGCTGAAAGGTGATCGATTTTTAATTAAGAGCTGTACGCACAAGTGTTATTAATATTCAGTTACCCTAAACCACGTCTGATCCATAAAAATTTCCGTCGACACAGTAATAAAACGGTTTTTAATTTTGCCGCTTATAAATATGACATAGTTATGCTAAATTATATTTTACTCCTGTATAATAAAATTATAAATAATTGGCTTTCCCTCTTTATTAATTCTTCTAAAATTAATTTATTGTAATTTTTTATTTCGGAACTTCGTGATTGATTAGTATAATTGTTACATTTCACAGGTTTTAATATCAAGTTCTTCTTCTATCAAAAGTGTTTCGATTATTACTTTCAATTACTATAGAGCATTGCAGACAAACTACAATGATTAACTCGACATGTTTCGTTACTTATTTTTAATCTACTAATTTCTTCGTTTTTATCATTTATGTACCAATATAATTCATAAAAAAAAGAATACAAGCAGAAGTCGCGAATTTATATTAAACGTATAACTTTAAAAAAAAGACGCCAAAGGCGCGTTTATTAACGCCAAATTGTGCGTGCCAGTCCAGGACATTATGTTACAGGTATGTTTGTATGAATGTATATAAAAGTTATGTGACAGTTAAAGTGTAGAATAGACAATATGTTATCTATGTTTACTAAGCAACTCTTATGTTATAAATAGAGCTGTTAATTCAATTTAAGTTCAGATCAGAATATACTTGCAGTTAGATTAGTCATACTTGTAATTCATAAGATATTGTTAT
>JAHWXV010948651.1:0-26152 GCA_024586415.1 Phrixothrix hirtus | reverse complement strand
TAAATTCCTATTCGACACAGATTTAGAAAATGCGTCTATCGTGTTTTTATCCGACCGTAAGCAATACTTTATCTATTTTTCTTTTAATCGACACGAACATTTCGCCTTTTATCCGACAGGAAACTATTTCCCTATTTATTAATTATTTATTCTCCTTGTCCTGTCAACACGGCGTTGCCGAAAGCATACGGTGGCAAATTTAAAAAAGGTAGAAAAGATTTGTTCATAATGCGCGGAACGCCAACAAAATCAGACAACTGGTCGGGAAAGTTCAATATCCAAAAATACGAGGTACATCCACAAATTGAGCTCCGTTTGTATACGCGTCGCGAATGTATTTACACGCATGCGCAGTACTTGCCCTGAGAAGAAGTTGATGCCATTTCGGATTACTTGAGTGTTGTGTACACTTCGTGGTGCTTGTTTGACAAAATTATTTGAAAATTCAACCGCTTGTGAGATTAGGTCGATAATTAGTTTTCTCAATGCGAAGAACATTAAACCAGTCTACATTCATCACTAAATCTATGAGGTGCACGGACAAGATGTGATGAGTGACTCAATAGTGTGGAGACGACTTAAACATTTCAATGAAGGACGTGACGATGTGTACAATGACGAACGCACTGGGCAGCCATCTTTAGTTAGTGATTAACTGATCCGTGCAGTTGAAGAAAAAGTTAAAGTAATTTCTGCTCCTTTGTTGAATTTGCCAAAATTTCAAGATCATTTCTTCATAAAATTGTTCATGAAAAATGGGGTTTTCGAGAAATTTGGGCTCGTTGGGTGCCAAAAAATCTTTGTGAGAAACATAAAAAGAGGTGTCAAGAAAATGCATTTGAGTATTTGGCACTTTACGGCGATAAATGTGATGACTTCTTAGCAGTGTAGTGACTGGAATGAGGCGAGGGTAGGATCTTCTTACTATTGAATCATTCATCGCATTTTTCCGTACACCTTAGAGATTTGTTGACGAATGTGGGCTGACTTAATGTTCTTCGCATTGGGAAAACGAATTATTAACCTAATCTCACAAGCAGTTGAATTTTCAATTAACTTCGCTACTTCAAATAAGCACCACGAAGCGTACACAATATTCAACTAATCTGAAACGGCGTCAACTTCTTCTCAATGGGTCAGGACAAGTACTGCACATGAGCGCAACTACATTCGCGACGAGAATACAGAGTGGGCGAGAAATTTTCGGCGAACGAATAATTTCACAAGGTTTGACGGTACCACACTTTTTTTTGTTGAGCTGCTTGAAAGAACGGGTTTATGGACGAGGGCGATCTGATAAATGGCCGGTTTGAACACGAGAACACAACTTTTTTTTCAAAATTTCATTTTATTTCTCGACATACTCTCCTTTTAGCTCGATATACTTAGTCCAACGTTTTTCCAATTTCATTAGGTCATCCTTGTAGTACGATTTATCAAGTCTTCGAAAATATGCATCAGTTTCCCATTCAACTTCCCCATTTGATTTGAATCTTCTTCCGCCAAATCAATTTTTCAGGTTTAGGCTGGTTTAATCTTCTTCACATTGGGGAAACGAATTACAAATCTAATCTCGCAAGCGGTAGCACTTCAATCAAGCACCACAAAGCCTACACATCACTTAACGAACCCGAAATAGCGACAACTCCTTTTTAATGAACGAGGGTAAATACCGCAGATGCGTGCAACTACATTTGCGGCGCTGTGGCGCCAGGAAATACAAACGGAATTTAGTTTGTGAATGTACCTCGTACATTTATATGGTAGCTACTGTTTTGTATGTCTTCTCTTAGGACAATACTAACCCAAACATCATGGAACTAGGAGCTTATAGCAGTCTATTATCCTTGTGAGTCAGAGAAACAATTATTCAGCAAAAACCGTTAACAGTATCTTTTTACAACAAACCATTGCACCTAAGTAGTTTACAGAATTTTCCAAGAATTGACGATCTTCTTGATGACAAACACACGACCAGGCCTTCATTGTTAGTAGACCTAAATTGTATATAATATTTCACGAAAAATTGTAACCAATGGTAGGGTATGCACTCATTAAGTAATACAAAAGGCCACTACTTCGCACAAAATGATTCAAGAAAAAGTTTAAATAATCAGCAACATGTCAAGGAAATTATACATGGATGTTTAAAGGTGATTCTATACGTAACATTACCGAAACGCAACGTACAGTCAAAAACGCCGTAGATGCAGTATTCTTGAGGAGTTCGAAGTTTAGCACCTTACCTATTTATAAAACAAAAGGCGTATGATTTTTTTACCATTCTAACTTTCAATGCATGTGAACACTAGATTAAATCCTTGTAAAAAGTTTCCTTTTAATTCGCAAAAAGAAAGGTCTGCGGTTGCTTTTAGATCATCAACAGAGTCAAAAAGTGCCCTAAAAGATGTTTCTTTAATAATTTAAAGGCACATTTAAATCATTATTTCCGCAGCCTATGATTAAACATTACTCTTGTAGTTCATTGTATCAAGCGCTAGATGACTTAACTGGTATATTTAACTTTTTGTATAACTTCATTTGGCGGCAATAAGTATTAATTTGGTCATTTTCGTAAATTAGAATCGACATGTTAATTTTAAATTCTGCTTTACCTGTATTTTTAATAATAGTTTAAATGTTAATTCAATCATTTCCATAATTAAGTAATCATTATTTGTTCTATTTAAATAGAGAATATAAGATTTAATATTTTTGATGAATCCACTGTTTTTATAGATTCAATCATTTATTTTTATTTTCAAAAGCTGTGGCATACATATACCTGTCTTTGAATCACCTTCTTGATTTAATCATCAATTGGTCATAGTTAATAAATCGTAATTTTCTAAATTGTTTCTTTAAATTATTGATCATCTACTTTCAATATTTCTTATTAAATTAATTTTCAATATAACCTTTTGATATTGAATTCTAAATATTATCTATTATCCAATAATTTTTAAATATATTTTCAATTCCTTTCTTCGACTATAGTTTAAGTTATAGACTGCAGACCCCGATTGATGTAGTGGTTAGCATGTTTCCCTCTACATCCAAGGAAGGCGGGTGCAAACCCGATCGAGGCTAGTAAAATTTTTGAACAGAAAAAAACATGCATTCTTCTCGGATATGGAAGTAAAATCGTAGATCCCATGTCAGTGTGCTGTTTGACAGGTTAAAAATCCTCCAGTTCTAGTGCAAGAGGGTTAAGGGCATTTCCGAATCGCGTAATCTTCACCACAAGACGAAACAAACAAACACATTACAGACTAAACCTTTTTCTATATCAGAAACCACTTACACTGAAATTGCATTACGCGCTGTACTGTTGCGATACTATCTCTTAGATCTGTTATGAGGTTCGAATTATGCTGAAGCTATTTCCTTTGGCAGCCTTATTCGTAGTCGCATAGCCTTCATTATCGAACTTGGGTGATCTCCAAGCAACTGATTTACACAAATCTTTCAAAATTTTGGTATGTCTGCTTATATCGCAAATACTGGATAAAGCAGTTGCTATCTAGGCCTTCTTTAGAAGTGAAGACTTTCTATGAACCTATTCCTTTGGTTCCGGTTTGTTTCAGGAATGTATTCAAGTCTCGCACAATGCGCGCCCGAAAATCGAAATTATTGTCCAAATTTTTCAAACGACCTTACGAAATTTGCAGCCTAGGTAATTTTTGGTCAGGTGTCAACAATTGTAGGATCCATCGGCTTGATGTTTTACTTAGATACAAATTGTTACGCAAGATAGTTATTACGCTGGGTTAAGATATTTCCAAAGTGAGATTAGGGATGGAAATGTTCATACAACAGTTCTCGATGACTATGGTACCAACTTTTGAGCTATCGCGTCATGTGTTGCTATTTCTAGTATTCCGTTTCTGGAATCGTCTTTGACGAAGCCACGTCCATACTGAAAGTGTTTGGTTCAATAGTTTATTACATAGTTCGGTTGCACAACATTTCCATGCACAGCAACCGTTTTCTCGCGAATCCTTTCTAACGGATGGACCTTTTCTGTCAAAAATGTTAAAGCGCTTATTTTAATGCGACTTATAAATGCAAACTAATGAACACACTTAACTCAAATTTTCTACATATGCTCTAGCGTGTCAATTTTTTTTAAATAGCTGGTTAGATAAAATTTCTAGTGGTCCTAGCAAATATACAAAAGGCTGCCAAAACTGTACACAAATATGCCTACAGAGGTATTTGAATTCATAATAATGTTAAAATAATGGAAGCTTTTCCTCAATTTTAGACACTTTAAATGAGAGAATTGTGAAGTGATAAAAATTTAGTTGGTTCAGTTATTGATTTTTCAATAATGATCTATGCAGCAAGTTTCGAGTTTTCAATAATGCCATCTTTAGGACGGCATTGTTTAAAACTAAGAATAACTATACTACTAATAAAGGTAATACTGTAAGCAAAATTAAAAAACTGTAAATTAAGTTATTTAGTTTTATAAAAAATCAATATTGTAGATAAAATAATTGTATCCTTATTAAATAATATTAATGTTATACAGTCTGTGTTATTTAAGTAAATATTTCTTGTATAGAAAATTACGATTGTTTGATTTTGGCTTTTATTAAGTTGATTATTGGATTTCTTCAGGAATAAAGGCCATACATTATAGTGTTAGATGTCATGAATATTTGTAACCCGAAACGTTCAAATATTCATGACATCTAAATAAGCAAAACAAAATATTAAAATTTTGAATTATCTTTTCGTCTATTAATATAGCACTATAATTTATGGCCTCTATTTCTGAAGAAATCCAATGATCAAGTAAATATTTCTTCTGATGGAACTGTTATTGAACAATCTATTGCATTGTTAATCAGTTTAGCATTGAGCAATGCAAAAAAAATTATTGATTCAAATATTTTACGTCCTAGTTTCTACTACAGTTGCACCTAGTCATATTTCATCTATATTCCACGATATATTTTTTAATGTTAATTATTGATTGTTTATATAATTTTCAACAGTATAAGAATAAATTTTATGGTAGTCTTAGATCTTTTCCAAGATAAATATTTATTTCGCCATCTAAAATATTAAATATGAAGTATAAAACGTTCTTATTTGGACAGATATATACAGATGTGTAAAAGATTGCTTTACTTAAAGAAATATGCATATGTTCGCTACGAATGCTTGCTTTATTATAGCGTAATAAAATTTCAAATTAAATATACACAGGCATTTGTTAAGTTTTGAACTGTATTCATTACTATAACTTTAGGGATCAAAATTATAACCCGAAATTAACTACTACTTCTATTAAATCTAGTTTACACACAAGACCTCTTACTTTGATCGACTCAGTAAACCAGTGTATAACGCACTGCTTGTTTCATTTAGTAAACTAATCCTAATTGTTAAGAATTATTTTAGGGTAATTTGTTTCGTTCGTAACTACTGAACTTTTGACTACTATGGATATTACCTATATGGAGTTGACCCCTCACTTTTCGAATTAACTAATTTCAAGAGTTGTGCTGAATTGTGCTGGGTTTGTGCTAAATTGTGCTCTAATATTAAGACCATAATACGAAAAATGCCTCAAAAATAGAAAAAGCCATATTTTAGACCAGCTCCCCACTTCGCATATTTCGCAATTTTCTCAATTGTGCTAAGTTGTGCTAAATTGTGCTATGATTGTGCTAAAGTAGTATTTCGAAACAATAATTACAGAAAAAGTCACGTCCGAAAAACATTTTCGATGATATAGGATTGAGGTAATGTCCAAATTTCGATGTTTTGACAATCCAATGACCACACAATTGCATATTTGAGTTGTTCTACGATAGCACAACTCAGCACAATCACTAATTTCGCTAGAATAACGATATAAAGGAGGGCACTTTACTCTTGAGTGCGATTGTTCGCAACGGAATTCTATGACCAAATTTCGATGCTATCACCACCAACTTGCATATATGAGTTGCGCTACACTAGTACAATTCAGCACAATCGCTAATTTAGCTAGCACAGCGATATAAAGGGCACTTTACTCTTGAGCGCGGCTGTTCGCAACGGAATTCTATGTCCAAATTTCGACGTTCTGACAATGCGATGACCACCAACTTGCATATATGAGATTTGATAGCATAGCATAAGTTCGATATGCAATTTGGTGGTCGTTGGCACATTAGAACATAGGAATTTGGATATAGAATACTGTTGTGAATAGCCGCACTCAAGTGTAAAGTGCCTTTTTTATCGTTGTGATGACAAAATTCGCGGTTGTGCTACGCTAGAACATCCAAATTTGAACATAGAGTTCCGTTGCGAACGATGGTGCCCAAGAGTATCGTTGTGGTAGCGGAATTAGCGATTGTGCTGAGTTGTGCTAGCGTAGCACAACTTATATATGCAAGTTGGTGACCATCGTATCGTCAAAACGTCAAAATTTGGACATAGAATTCCGTTGCTAACAGCCGCGCTTAAGAGTAAAGTGCCCTTTATATTATGTACTGGCGAAATTGGTGGTTGTGCTGAGTTGTGCTAGCGTATAACAGCTCAGATATGCAATTTTGTGGTCATTGAATTGTCAGAACATAGAAATTTGGACATTGAATGCCGTTGCAAACAGCCTCGCTTAAGGGTAAAGGTGCCCTTTATATCGCCGTGCTGGCGAAATTGGTGATTGCACTGAGTTGTACTATGCTAGCAAAACTCAGATATATAATTATATAACATTCGGATGTGTGATGTTAATTTAAACGTTACTTCAATCCTATATCATCGAAAACGTTTTTTGGTCGTAACTTTTTCTGTAATTACTTTAGCACAATCTCACCACAATCTAGCACAACTTAGCATAATTGAGAAAATTGCGAAATATGCAAAGTGGGGGCAGGCTGGTCTAAAATATGTTTTTTTCCAAATTTTTGACGCATTTTTCGCACTACGGTCATGATATTTGAGCACAATTTAGCACAAACCTAGCACAACTCAGCACAACTCTTGAAATTAGTTAATTCGAAAAGTGGGGGGCTAACTTCGTATTGGCACGGAAATTTGTTTATTTATAACTATGTAGTCTTCAATCGTCACATACATCTTTCATTATTATCAATTTCCACCGTTTTTTATCATCAAACGACGAGGAGAGCGTGATAAAATTTAATGTACGACGAATGGAGGTTCCAAATCGAAGATGTGACTGTTTCAGATTAACTAGTTCTATAATATACTGCGCATGAATTACCACGACGACTTTCCAGTTATTTTTTTCGTCACGAGCTAGTTTGGGCAATTTTTCCCGCTATATTGTACCACGCCCATTTTACAAATTCTTGATGAGCAACTTTTAGTAGGATTCTAAAAAATTATATTTCGTTTTGCTACGAATTCAATTTCGTACGTGTTATTTTTTCACATGAATTTCATTTTGCTTTTATTATCTTTATTGTTATTCAGAAATTCTTTCTGGTCTACATTCCAAATTATTCTATTTCTAAATTCATTAAATTCCCTGAGTCCGTCTCCTGTAATATTATTTTCAGGCAATATAAATTCCGTTTAGCTCTAGAAAACACATTTTACATTGACGGATTTAATTTTGTATGTTCCCATGCAAATTTCCATTTTAAATTATTTTACTTGCATATTTGTTCTCGCCATTTTTTGGTAAAAAGAAAGAAAGTGCGATGTTTCACTAGTTTTATCCATGTCTATTTAAAGGTAGGTGATGGATTTAATAAAGTTACTTTGTAGAATAATGTTACGCATTGGTGTGCTACGTTAATTTGTTTAATAATTTTTGGAAAGCTCATCTTAGTTTAATAGGATTTTCGATCGTTAATATCGAATCTAAAGTACGTGATATTCTTGGATTTAACTTTTTAGTAATCCTTTTTTTTAGATGCATTTTGAGGAAGGCGCTCATGGTTTCTTCTGGTTACAGCCTTCCGCCTGAAAAGTTATTTACCTTTCTTACTTTTTGAGGAAGGCGCTCATATGATTCCATATCAGGGATGCCACAACGACTTTGGTAATTTTCCAACGGCAGAAAAAATAGAGACATCAGTAGCTGCCTGACTGACAGATAAGTGACATTTTTTACATCTGTGTCCCGTTAAGTTTGGTTTACGCAGAATAGTTAATGAAAGTTTAATTTTGCATGTAACTGAGATCATTACGATAAAACTATACGGAGTGTTGATAAATTTAAATGAATTCGATGTACTTATCGTTTGTTTGCTAAATTATAAATATTCATTCATAGCTAAGTATCATTTAACGAATTTTATATGTAAGAAATACTAACACCCGTAGAAGTTTTTTTGTATCATTATGTGTAAGGTGAACTAGATTAAATTTGTTGGTTAACAGAAATATTTTATTTTCATTTGGAGTAAATGACATGAGCGAGTTTCACTATTTCAGGACCATCCGTAACCAGAGGAAGGGTTTATTTGCTACGAATGAGTTTAGTTCGGGCGACTGATAATAAACGATTTTCTAATTCCTATGTCAATTAGGAACTTAAATATTATTGGCATTGAAGCAAAAAAATACATTTTCATGTCACCATGCATGGTTTCTTTTCCCGTTTGAAAAAGTTTAAATGCGGCAGTGTTCCGTACTTGCGACGATATTCTGACATAAATAAAATGAAAATTCTTGTGTGGAACTGTATTCCAGATAAATGCTTATGAGAAAGAATGTTTAAGTCGCGTGTGATGCTAGATGGTATAAATGTCTTAAATCAGGCAGAATATACATAGACGACGATGTAAAGCCTAGTCAGCAGACAAACCATATCATGACGTTAAGTTGGGAGTATGCTTACCAGAGCCCAAGCAAATCTGCGGTAGAACTTCTATTAAATATTAATAAAAGTTATTATCACGTGTTTTTGACGCAAAAACTCAAAACGCGAATTTGTGCCACGGCTGCTCAGAGTTAACCAAGAAAAATAACTGAATTTAAATCCATCAAGATCTATTATATCGATAAAATGAGGCTGAAGCTACCTGAAGTACATTAAAGTAGGTAATGAGAAGGCTATGACCTCGAAACAGGAGCGCAAAGTGAATGCCAAATTCGCTAAAATATAAAAGTGATGTTGATCGTCCGTTTTTGATAGAACTTGAATATTTCATTATTCGTATGTTCCATCACATTTGAAGTAATGTAATGTTTGAAGGAGCAAATGCGAAGGAAAGACCCCAACAAAAAGATGAATGCGACATCATTATAATGCAAGTTTTCCTTTTCGCCTAATTTAGCATCTGCGGGTTTTTCTGTTTCAGTTGCTAAAATTCGCCCTGTTGCGATACCGCAGCATTTGCGATGACAGAAGAAATTAAGAAAAATCATTTAAAAAATCTTAAGAATAACCTCAAATGCGTATCAGAATGCATTCCAACAGAAGAAGAAACGTTGCAAGCGGTATATTAATATTTAAGGGTATTGCTTTGAAAGGGATAAATGTGATTAAGTTATATGGCAGGTAAATGAAATAATTTTGAAGAAGTTAGATTTATTTAAACAAACCATCTGCAATACAACATTGACACCTATAAATTCTCGGATTTAAACACAGTTAAAATTGTCCAGAACACTCGTGGGCATAATCACAAATTGATGTATGCGAAATTGACGTTTTGAGAAAAGTTGATCAATGATGCGACATTGCAAGGCTGGACATAGCGACTTGGGTGCTAGTCGTTTCTGATTTGGCTATGTTCTAATTGTAAGTGAAATAAAATGATTGTTGTGTTAATATAAATCCACATCGAACAGACATATTGCGTCATTTGTGTTTAGACTTACTCCCATTGCTATTAGATGGTGTGGATAGCGCAGTCTCTGCTTAGTTTCCACCTAGAAGAATAGGGGAAAATGCTCAAGTTGGTCTGAATGAGCATCGACCACTGCCCACTTTCATTGGGCAAGCACATCAATTTAAAGGCCAAGGACGTTTCATCATGTTTAAGAGTAGTGCAAGATGATTTCGTCCACTTCAATCTGTCGTCCTAATGTAGCAGAGAAGCTTTTGAATCTTTTGTGGTAACCAAATTTTCCGAAGTCGGCGAAATACGGCTGAAGAAGATAAAAGTTGCCCAGTCAACCAAGAAAATTACGCCAACAATTGTTTCATATTCGGGAAAAACTAGCTCAGTTGGAACAACGTTCACATAGTTGCCGTTGCCAAAGCCAAATAAATGATATTTCTAGAAACTTGGCATATATTAAACAAAAGTTTCAAGGAGCTGTTTTTTATCATTTTTCGCACTAAATTGTGCACAAAATACTAGGCGGGAAAAAGGTCGCATGAGGTGGACACTCGCTCATTAGCAAAGAAACCGCGCAGGTATTGTTAAACAGATTCTTTTCGGACGACCTACTAGAAGAAAGTCTGAGGAACTCAACAGGGCCTGCAGGAAGATGGGTGCAAATAAAGCACCAAGGCGACATCGACTTCGAACTTTTAGCTCTGCTAGAACCTTGAGATATTACCAAACTGCCACAAAACTCAAATAGTAAAATCCATCCCTAAACTGCTAAAACAAGCCCAACGAAACCGGCGAACTTTCGTCTGATAAGTCTACTTCCGATAACAGGCAAAGCGTTTACCAGAAACATCGGTACGCCCATTAAATACCACGTAGCAGTAAAAACCAATTTTAGTAAAAAAAAATTTGAATTTACACACGAGACTCGGTCATAGACGCCATAGAGACATTGGTAAGGAAAGTTAAGAGCTAAAGGACACGGAAAAATATTATACGGTAATCTACTTAGACATCTCCAACGCTGGTGGGAAACCCTAGTGGAATTTAAAAACAAAGTTATTTGGGCAGCTGGATTAAATTAAAAAGGGACTAGTTTTAAAATAGGACAGTAATGGTAGAGCTGGCCGGTGGATTAATCTCGTGAAGGATTCAGCGGCGGTGCCCGCAGGGATCCTGCTCTGAACTGATCGATTGGAAGATTCTGTAACAAAGCATATTCAGGGAGCATTTACAGGAAGGCTGCGAAACTAACGCGTTTTAAAATGATACTGCGTTAGCAGCTATGGATAGACAATTCAAGAAACTTGAGTCCATCACGAACGAAGTTTTAAAAGTATGACAAGGGTGGACGAATATTGCTAAACAGAGCGTGGTAGCGTTTTACTAGTAGCAACTGGCACAGGAACAGCCAAACATCTTGCAAGGACGCGATCACATATCTCGGGGTACTAACCACTAATGGAATTAACGAAAAATCGTATACAGACATCGTGGTGTGAAAACGGAAAGCAATAGTACAGTGAATAGAATCGACAGCGTAGCTGATTCTAGCCAAACGCATTTGAAACATTATATAAAGCAGGGATAGAACCAACATCAATATGGGATGAAGTGGAATGCGTCAATGAAGGCGACAGTATCATAAGCGAAACACTACCGAAGAATCTCGGCGTTTCGGAAACGTGAAATGACCGAATACCTCAGCGACGATAACACGCCGAGACCTATAAAATGTAAGGCGGAACTTGTTAGAATAGGATACCGAACATAACTTGACAGTTTCGACTTCCCCATAAGACAAAAAGGCACGCGCCACGTTAAAATATACGGACGACTCAAGTACATATAGATTGACTGGGAAACGAGAATGATTATCCGAAAGTATAGATTAGGTAACTGGTTCTCGGTGAGCCAAAACGACCTGATGATTAGGGTGTGCTGGGCGACTGTGTGAGATGGAAACACCGATCGCCTTGCTAGCCGAGGTATGGGAGAGGAACAATGAAACAGAAAAATCGTCAAAGCGTATATTGAGTTCAAAATAAACGAAATGGTTCATGATCGCGCGAAGGCGATATAAACGAGCACGGAAGGATAGGGCATAAGTTAAGCGAAATTTAAGAAAAAGATGCGTGCGAAATGGTAAGAACGATGGAGCGCGATCAATGTCTCGCGGATCAGTTAATTCCCGACCTGCGCATCAAGAAGACCATCTCAGTTGACAATATCTCTTATATTCTCTTCAAATGGGATCATCGAGGTTTGGCTGACCAAAACATTACCTGGTGAAAATTACAATACTCATGAAAAATGGTGTCCCGCCTTATGGATTGAACGGCTTAAATACGCTTAAGGAAGGTTAGGGTGTGGTATATTGAATTAGATGAAGATCTCCTTTTTCGGATTGTTCAAATCTTGCACGTTAAAACTAGGTGTATACAGCAGGAAGCTGCATATTATATAAAGATTGTTTGATTTAAGCAGATATCCTCGCCTAAGTTCAATAATCCCAATCTCAGCACCTCCAACTAAATTTTACGAATTGCTTTTTCAAGAATATTAAGATGTTAACACTAAGAATAACACCAAGAATCGCTACCAAATCACGGATAGGCTGTAGTTATTTAGTTTTATAACAAATCAATATCGTAGATAGCATAATTTTATCCTTATTAAATAATATTTCTTTTGATGGAACTGTTATTGAACAATCTATTGCATTGTTAATCAGTTTAGCCTTAAGAAATGCAAAAAAATTATTGCTTCAAGTATTCTACGTTCTAGTTTCTACTACAGTTGCACCTAGTAATATTTCATTTATATTCCACGATATGTTTTCTAATGTTAATTATTGATTGTTTATATAAGTTTCAACAATATAATACTATAAATTTTATGGTAGTCTTAGATTTTTCCCAAGTTAAATATTTATTTCGCCATCAAAAATATTAAATATGAAGTATAAAACGTTCTTGTTTGGACAGATACATGCAGATGTGTAAAAGCTTGCTTTACTTAAAGAAATATGCATATGTTCGCTACGAATGCTTGCTTTATTACAACGTAATAAAATTTCAAATTAAATATACACAGTGATTTGTGAAGTTTTGAACTGTATTCATTACTATAATTTTAGGGATCAAAATTATATCCCGAAGTTAACTACTACTCCTATTAAATCTAATTTACACACAAAATCTCTTACTTACAAAAGTGCAGCTTGGGTAACTGGTTCTCGGTGAGCCAGAACGAGTTGGTGATGATCAGAGGACGCTGGGAAACTGAGCGAGATAGAAACACCGACCGCCTTGCTAGCCGAGGTATGAGAGAGGAACAATGAAACAGGTAAATCGGTGAATGTTAAACTTCACTAGATCAAAGCGTACGTTGGGTTCAAATCAAACGAAATGGTTCATGAACGCGCGAAGGAGATAAAAATGAACACGGAATGTTGGGCATAGGTTAAGCAGAAATTTAATCGTAGGTCACTGTCTCACGGATCAGTTAATTCCCGACCTGCGCATCAGGAAGACTATCTCGGTCGACAATATCTCTTATATTCTCTTCAAATGGGATCATCGAAGGCTAGCTGACCAAAGCGTGAACTGATGAAAATTACGGTACTCATGGAAAATGGTGAGCCGCCTTATGGATTGAACGGCTTAACAAGGGAAGGTTAGGGTATGGTATCTTGAATTAGATGGCGATCTCCTTTTTCGGATTTTTCAAATCTTACACGTTAAGACTAGACGCATACAGCAGGAATCTGCATATTATATAAAGATTGTTCAAGCCAGGACCTGTTTGCTTTAAGCAGCTATCTTCGCCTAAGTTCAATAATCCCAATTCTAACCCGTCCAACTGAATTGTGCGAATTACTTTTCCAAGAATATTAAGATGTTAACACCAAGAAACACCACCAAATCACGGATGGGCTGGAAATTATCAGCCACCTTTTAGGATCGCTATGATTGTTTGAGCTAAATTATCTAGCAATGATTTTTTAACATTTTAACATTACAGAAAAATCAAAATTAGAAACGGTTTTCGTTGTTATTCATCTGCTTAGTTCTATCAACACCTTATACTTAATTGTAACGAAGTTTTAATAATTAATTTTTAACCTTTATACTCGTGCTATTGATTCTTATTCACTAATGACTGTATACGCGTTGTTCACTGTTTGATATTGAGACGTCACATTCCAGTAATTCCTTCAATCTTTACTTCAGTTGTTAATTATATTAAGTAATACTTTGGATTACGAATTATTTTTTTCGGTCAGGGAAACTCGAATCATTAAAGAATTGAAAGTGCTTCTTTAACAAATATATAACTGAAACAAAAAAGTTTTAATGAGACCGCGTATATACGTATTATAATGTTTACTTTTAATTTTTGGCAAAACGAAGGTAGACTACTCCTCTTTTGCTATTCAAATTAATCTATCGATCTGGTAATATCACACCTATACTTAGGTAATCCTTAATCACCATAATTACAGATTAAACTATCATCTTGATTAATTTAGCGTTTCGCGTGACGCCAACAGTATAAAATTGGCATAAAGAATACACCTCTGTTAAAGCTTGTTCATATTATGAGGAACCAGTTTTAACTTTGAATACAAAATGAAAACAGTGCATAAAAAATATTTAAATTTAGAAGTCGAATATAAACTCAGGCTAATCATTGCAAAGATCTATATGGCATGGTCCGTTTACAGTGGAACCTATTATAAATCTCAAGCCATCTCGCGGACTATCTTAAAAGTGGATCATATCTTGGCGCCATTTTGGACCACCGTCATCGTAAAACATCCTCGTTCTATGGTGCGGCGTAATTTGAATGATTAAACTGATTACCAACATATGATTGCAAAATTATCAAAATCGATAATTTAATATGTTCGCCTATTACGGCCGGGCACGCGAAAGAAACATTAGAAAAAAATTTAACAAAAATTAATTTTAGTTTCCCATACTAAATATTTTAATGAGATCCAAAAGGAAATATTTTATAGCTTTTTCGTGCATATGCCTCAGATAAATAGATAAAAACCAAAACAACAACTCTTCGATAGACGGTAATTAAATAATTATGCGCATACATTTTCGTTCGAAAACAAATTAAAATTATTAATTACTCAAAAACAATTGAATAGTAGGATAGTGCGAGTTTTGAAACTTTTGCTTTTTAATATTAGGCAACCCATATAACTGCTTGATTTGAATATATTGTTAAACGATATAATGGTCTGAATACGCTTGTACGTAGATCGTTCAATAAGTTTTAGAATTTGTAAATGACTCTTTGCAAAAACGTTTTGTTATCTTTCAAGATTTCATTTATTCTTCAAAATCGTTTGTTAGGGAGTTCAGAAAAATATTTAAAAACGTTGATTGATGGATGCAAGAGAAAACACAAGATTCATAAATACAGCCTTTGAATTAATTAAAATTTAGATACGAGGTGCTAGCTGTTCCTGAAATTTTGTTATAAAACAAACTACTCGCTTTAAAAATTAATTAGCCCAGCACTTTCCGAAAGCGCTTCCAGCACGGCTTTCGATTCAACCTGCACCTTCTTCCATGACGTCATCTTCATCCTTTCAATCTAAATTAACCTCAGGAAGAGGTAGAAATCGCAGGGAACCGAGTTGGAAGAGTAGGGGAATGCAAACTTCTATAGAATCAGCGCGACAAGAGTGAGAACGTTTGTCACTTTTCTAGTCGCTTTCACCGCTGTTTTTCCTCAATCATCTCGGCACGTCACAGCATTGCCCAACTGATAAAAACAAATGAATCTTGTGAATAATGGCATGAATGTCAAAGAAATGGTCAGCATTGATTGCCCGTTGCTTCTTTCTAGTCGCGTTACCTTTGCCCTTGGCGATGGAGGACTCATCATTGAAATAATTGCTGTTTCGTTCCTGATTATGAAATCTGAATCATTTCTTATCATGTCTTAGAATTCTGAGTAAACATTAACGCGGTACCGCATTTGGTCTTTACTAGCCAGTTTTGGAACAAATTTTTCTGCAACATCTTTTGACATGTCTCGTAACTCAGTCCCATTATCTATCAAATTAGTTACCTTTCGAGGTCCTTTAAGACTTTTCTCGCGCTTTTTGCACATTTTGCACTGATATCCATCTGTTTTTAAAACGGGTGTACCAGTCATAAGTTTGTGTTTTGACTAAGGAGTCGTCATCAAAAGCTTCTTTAAGCAATGCAATCGGCTTTTTCCTTGTTACAATTTAGTAATTTACAGCATTAAATATTTCTTAATTATTAATTTAATTAATAGTACTCTTCATAAATTATAATAAACTTTGCAACTACGTTTATAGAAAGTTCATTCCACAACTATTATTTCACTTCTATATAAGCTACATTTGGAGTCAAATTGGCTTTCTTTAAGGTTATTTTAATTTGTCATCTAATTTTCGCATTCGTTTTCTAAACAAGAGTGGCAACTTGAAATTTTTCTTGCTTCAGCTTTAACTGTGAGAATATCTTAATTCGATTGCTTTGATTTTTATCAAATATTCCTTGGTTCAAATATAGGTAGCCATTTGTAACGTAACCAACACGTTACATATATTACAGGAAGATAGTGCTTCAGCTAGCTGAAATAAACATCGAAGAGGGGTAGTGGGATTTATCCTATATTAAATTCTGTTTACTCTTAAAGGAAAGCAACTGCCAGGTGCCACAAGATTGTTATTCCGATAACCAGAAACGAATTGGTAACAATAATTAACTTTATTCACAATAAATAGTTAAAAGAATAGATTAATTGCTAAAAAAATTAATTAAATGTCATGAAATCAACAGGTAAATATATCAGAAAATACTTTCTTTTTTTGGTAATAATGAAAGTAAATCATCACAGAATTTCGCTTGTAATAATAAAAGATTCAAAATTAATCAGAAAGTTGTTTAAAATACTTTATAACTTTGAAATATTTACTAATTCAATGGCGGTATCAAGGACGTACGCTATTGGTTGTGACGTCACGAGCCAGTAGATAAAAACGTACATGTTAATTCTTTATAGGCGTTTACGATAATTAAACCATTCCACATCGGTAGAAATGTTTTATCTCCGTTGTATCCTAAAAATATTAACGAAAAATATAGAAGGAATACTTGATCGGTGTAAAGCTGTTTAATTATCGTAAACACCTATTATATAACATCACAATATCCAACATATTCGAGGTTGTGCAAATCAGATCCGCTGTGTAGTTTTGTAAAACTAGTTTTAACGTTAGCAATCGTGCAGGTACAGTTTATTAAGCTATTATTAATGAAAAAAGATATGTCAAGGCTATATCCAACAACTTTCTCCGAGTGAACATATTTATGGTAGGATAATTGATTCGCGGTTCAACTTAGCAGAAATCAGAAGCGCCAAGACCTAAATAAATGACTAGGATTGCTTATAAAAAAATTAGTTAAATACTGCAAAATTGTTTTTAAAAGCCTAACTAGTTATTTCAAGGTATTATTTATTTTGTAGATCATAAAAAGAGTCCTATGGTAATTAGTGCTATAGGTTATATACAAATTAAACGGGACAAGATATGCCCAGAACACCGAATTTACAATAAAGCATATATGGTGCTATTAACAATAGATGAATTAGTAGAAAATATCCAGTGCTATGATTGTGCAGCATTATCTGGTAATTTATTTGAATTGAATTGATAACGATAATATAAAAATTATTGCAATTCAGTAGGTTGTAAGCATGCGTTAACATTATTAATGTGGGTGCATTGCAGAAGTGAGGACCCAGCTTCTACTCATGTTATGTGTTATTGGAAAAAGCCTCGCTTGGCTACTGTTGGATCTGCAATCAAATTTATAACATGTAGGAGTTTGAACATGTTATTTTATTTTTACAATGAAGTACGAACCACCGTTTATACATTTTTTAAAGTGTCATATGCTATTTGTGTTGTATTAAAAGAAACTTCACTAACGTGTTTTCGAAATCTTTACCTTTCAAGACCCCCTACCCAACTACCGGCATAGAACGCTACTGGCTGTTGACGTCACTTGGCCGCGTTTCGTATTTCTGGTCAAATGACGCCAAATTCGGAAGTTCAAATTTTTGAGGCATACGAAAAGTAATAAATTGTTTAAAACCATGAAAACCGCTAAGGATTGCTTTAACATGCCGTATTTTTACAAAAAAAATTAGGTAAAATTCCCCAATTGTATAAATTTAAATGGATTAATCAGTGAAAAAAAAATCAAGAAACAAATAAATACTATTGTACATTTATCAAGATACTTACGTAACCTTCCTAGTTTTCTACCCATCGCATAGCACTAAGAGTCAGTATTAGCTGAAATTATGCTACCATAAATTCAATTAATAATTATAAATTATATTATCGGCTACTATTTCAGATACAATTGTTTATAGATTGTAAACCAGAAATAGGAGTTGTCTTTTATGAATTCCAGGTGATAATATTACTGGAGAGTTCTTAGTAGCATTTTCTGGAAGGTAGGCCACCACCCATATGTATTCTGTATACATCGAACGGCCATTACTTTGAACCCATATGTTACGTCGATAAGGAATTTTAACTTCTGTTACACAGCCTCGATATGAATTAAGATAATTTAGCCAATTCAAGCGATGATTGATATTAAAGATGGAAAATCTCTAAAATAATTTTGACGAGTATATTTACAGAATAGCAAAATTTGAAATAATTAGAAAATATATTAAACGTTAAGCTTTCCTGCAAAATTGTTGCAGATTATTTAGAAAATAGCAATTAAATGATGTGGTAATTTAATACCAAACTATTAAATTACAAAAATTCAGCTATTTATAAAGCATAGTTTGCACAAACGATATGTTAGACAAGACTGTCAAATCTACTGTTATTTTTCCGATACGCATGGCAGAAATTAGCTCAATGTTCTTTAAAAAACCATATTCGTGTATAGGTAAACATTATTTAACGATGAATAATGAAATTTGTAAATCAGAAAATGTTTAATACTTGTAGTACTTAATTAAATTGAATATTATTGAAATAGAAAACTTAAAATCAGAAATAATTAAATTAAGGTTAGAAATAAATAATATGAGAAAACTAGGTAGAAGATTTGTAAGTAGATAACAACAATTTAGGAACGGGAATTTAAGTGGTTCAAAACTTAGAAACGCACTTTACACACTAACGTATTTTCAAAATTTAATTGGGTATGCAATTCACCGGGTATTTAACCTTTTCTTTCTTATTACAGTCCTAGTTTAACATTCTAGACAAATGATTAATAATTTTGATTTGTTTGAAAGTGGCCATTATCGGTTAGGAAGGTTTAAAGGTTTCGGTTCTATTCAACTCTATAGGTGCTTATCAATTTGGCGACAAGTAAATTTTTCAAGATAATTGGGTGTCTTCAAACAATTATTGTTCTTTTAAGCGCTGTAAAAACCAACCAACGAAAGTTTTCTACTTTCCGTTATATGCCAGTTATCATGATTTTCTATAATAAAAGAAAGGCAATATTTATACGTTTAAAAGTATGTGCACTAGTATTCATTGTATTAATTGATTTTTGATGATTGATTAGCATTTAAAATTTGATGAAGCCACGCCTCATTATTTAATTACATGGCCCTTTTTCAACTCTAAATTTGTGATTGATACTTCTTACCTTAAATTGATTGAACTTTCTAGCTTCATGAATTTATTGCATTTATCTTGGTTTCGAAATTATAAATTATTATTCTAAGATTTATTACTTGTCTGAGTTTTATTCATTTTTGTATTCAAATCCTAGAATTATTTGTTTACTTAATTAAATATCAAAACTGGAACTTTTTGAAATTCTTATAAATTAGGCTACTTATACCTTTACAATTTATTTTGCATTGAAAATGTTAATACCACCTATATTAATGTATTTATATTTATTTGCATGCGCTTATTAATGTTTAAGACGAATTTTTAGGACACGATTTATAATCTATGTTCGAACACAGAAGTTCAACAATTCGTTGCTGCCTTGAAGCTACATCAGCTATTCCTTCTTTTCCGTATTTCGTGCCCTTGGTCGTAGGAGCAAACGTCTTTGTGAAATTGGTAATGGGGAAAGGTTTTGTATAATTTCAACTAATTCAACTGTAGATAGTTTCGAACTGACGCTGGTGGATGGCTCAAAAGTTGAGTCTATAGAGTCAGTGAGTATCTATGAACTAGATTTGGTTCCCAGCTTTGAATCACAATTAAAAGGTAGATCAGGGATAGTGAATGCTTTAAAATCAGGATTAGTAGGTGTCTCGGATATGCAGTTGGTTGCAAAATCGTAAATATTAGCAGATGACTCACGAAGCCAATTAGTACTTAGCTCGGATATTACAGATGCATAACAACCGGCAGCTAAATCACTGGAAATCATATTAACTTCTCCGCCAATGACTTGGGCAGTAGATGAGGTCCTGGTTATGCTAATGTAATGTTTGTCGTCTGCAGGCAAATAATCTAGGTCTGAAAAGATATATTTATTTAAAGGGGGAAAATTCTTGGGTATTTGAACCCTGACACTGCTATTTCTAGTCGAGCGACTTTGGTGAATGCTCCATTGACTAAACTGGCAACGTCATAATCGGTAATTCGTGCTCCAGCGTTTGATCTCATCCACATATTGCATTGTTCATGATAAGCACCTTTAAATGATGGCTTCATAAAAGTTCTATCAAGAAGCTGAAGGTTGTGGGTTATATGAGGAGGGGAACTCATTAAGTGAATGTTATGTTCCCGGAAAAAATTGATGACATCGAGTGTTTTGTGGCTACAATGCCCGTCCAACAGAAGTTTTACAGGGTTTTCCATTGACGGTTTTGCGAGTTTCTGAAAATGTCGCATCCATTGGAGAAAAAAATCACTATTCATCCAACCTCTAGGTAAAGCTACACCTACACTTTGAACTAGAGCATTGGCCATTAGCCGTTCATTCATTCTTTGACGAGGAAATACAAAGAAAGGGGGAATAAATTATCCGTCGACGCTTATGTAAAACATGACTGTTATGCTTTTACCCTTCCCGGCTGAAGTAAGCTTTCCTACTTGACGAACTGCCTTTGAGGCAATAACTTTATGATTTATCTGAACACAGCTGACTCAGTTTTATCATAATTGTATATATTGGATGGTAGGAGATTGTAACCAGTCATGAGACTCTCAAGATTGGTATAAAATACATCTACTTGTGGCTTATTAAAACCTGCATCTCGCATCATACTCGTAGACTCTGGTATTCTCAATGATAGCTCAGGATCTAGGGCCATAAAATCATAATAAAAATGTCCATCAGCAGCACCTTTCTCACAGTTAAAGCGATGGGGAATCTTTAAAGCTACTGCCATATCTTAAACCAACTTCAGGAACTCTTTTTTCATGAACAACATACATCTATTTGATAAATCCTTTACGTGTTTAACTAAAAGTTCTTCATATTCTTGTGAAAATGTTTTAGTGAACCTACCAATTTTTGCCTTCAGTGCTACTTATTTTCCAGCATTTAAGCAAATTATTTTGTCATGTAGAGTGCTTTTGGTATGTTAAATCCCAGTGAAGCTTCTCTTAAACTGATTTGTTTTGATGAAACTAAATCAATTGCAGTTTCTAAACTTTCGTGATCCCAACTGCCCTTTTTTTTTGTTTTCTACCTTTTTACTATTTTTATTCATGTTGCAGTATTTGATGTTCTATCACCTGGAAGCAATAAAATATAACAATAAGTGAAAAATAACTCGAAATTTCGATATTAATGACAGTCCGGTACTAGGAGACAGATCCCTCTACGGTTCTGCGGGACAGTCAATTTTCATAATTAGGTAAATATTTTTAAAATATCGTCATCAATCTAAAAAAATACTTACGGATTTCGAAAAATAATTAGCATTACATCGTAAAACAATAAATATCGTTTAATTTAACACACGAATTTCTCACTGAAAGTAGCTTCAATAATGTACGCGGCAGTATTTTCCCGCCAAATTCAGCAGTATATCGCTCCCACCTTGTACTTACGCAAGACTAACGAACTTGATTTACCATATTTGTGTTGCTATGCTCTTTGCATCCCGAAGAAAATAGTCCCACGTCGATCGTGATCGACTTGTCCAGATAGTTCTTGTGTTCGGTGCTAGGTGCCGTCTGGCGTTAGGGGAATTCCCCTACGTCTTCATTCACAGGTAAGCTAAAGAATAGTTCTCTCAAAAGCGCTAAAAATGTGTATTGTTTCATTACAAGCTATGAGAAAAGTAATTTCTTTCCACCGACATTTGTACAATGCAGTTTTATATGGGTATTCCACATATTGGCATTGTTTGTGTTTTTATACAATTTGCTCAATGCATAAGAACCAATGTTAGAAATTATTATTCGTAGTTCATTTCGTTCTATGTTTACAATTTAATTCATAACTATGGCATAAAATAATGTTACTCATGGTAAAATTTCACTATAAATTCTTTTTTTATAATTAGTTATTCAGTAAAAATATATAAGACAACAAACAAGTGGAAATACGTAATTTTAAAAATCATATCTTCAAATTACTACAAGAACATTACACAGCTGTTTCCATTAATTAATAGAATAAGCAAGCGATTAGGTTATACTGTAGTATGATACTAAGTAAATAAAACTTTCGGCTTTCTGTTTGTAAATGCAACACATGTTTGAAAATAGGTTATTACAGGTCCGAATTTGTTATCAATTTTTATACGGAAAGTTTAAATTTTTTTTTTATTAGATTAAAACTTTTTACAAAATTGTGCTTCAAAAACCCCATGTATACGTATGGTAAATAATGGTTTTCTATCCCGGACACCCTGTATACGGATTGGCCCAGTTCTCCACCAATGGACATTATATTAAGAATAAAATGCTTTCAATCTCAATTTGAAATTGAAAATAATTTTATTCTTTATTGCAGTGGAAATTATTTCAACAAAGCAAATTTTCACTTTGGGAAAAAACTAGTACATTTGATGATATATCAATTTGACAATTTAACAATATTTATTTGTTAACACTACTTATATTTATAATAGGTACTAGCTAAAGATACTTATTCAAAAAGAAATAAAGGTAGAGGGGAAAGCACATAACTGATGAAGACAAGTGGTTTGTTTATTCCACCATGTTCAATCTACATATGTGAAGCATACTTTATCAAGACTTGGGGGATTAACCTTCTTAGAGATTAATGTATTATTTACCCTATGCATTTCTAATATAATAGACACTGTAGTGTGGGTGTACCTCGACGCAAAAGATTTAGTAGATTTAGAAATACGCGGTGCAATAAAAATTGTATTAGTTTCATATTGTTTTATATCTGATGATCACAGTCGTGTTTATATGTATACAAATAAATCAAATTGTGATGTCTATACTCAAAAATTGTTGGTTTGTATTGTTTGTCCTAGTAATGTAATAATGTAAACACTGAGTATTTTAATTATATATTTATTGCCTACGTATACAGGGTGTTTCAGATAATATGTTATTCCTTTTATGGTAGACCCTACAGACATCCCAATAAACGTAAAATTAAAAGCAATACGAATACAAAAAAGTCATTTTTTTCTAATTATGTACAAAGGGCCGCCTATGGTTGCATTCCGACTAAAACGGTTAAATCATTCATAAAATTATAATTGACCTACCTAACAGTATCAATTTACAGTAACATACACTTTTACAGCTGTAGCAGGCACGATTTGTTTACTGAAATAAATAACAGGATAAGGGGATTGCCCTTTCACACAATTGAACGAATTTAGAAATAATGTATATAATTTTTTTAACAATTTGGACGAAGTTATTTATTAATAACCGATAATAATAAAAATAGAGTTTAGTCATGCATCGTTCTAAAAGAATGTGTTTAAATGTAAAAACATCTTAAGCAATTCTTTATTGACATTTTTTAATTTTACACCTAAAAGTCGATTGTCGTTCCTAAACTTGTGTGACATCATCCTACATTTAAAATAAAAATACTTTAAACATTTTGACACGTTTTAGATTTTTCTGGTTGGTTTTGTAACGGTATTCAGAGGAATGGCACAATAATTTGCTCAATTCGACTTAGAATAATCAAGCATTGTTTTATATGCTGTTTCAAAAGTAATTTTAAAAAAGCGATACTAGAGGAATATTATATAGTTGATACCTTTATAACAATCTTATTGATCAGATTTGAAGTAATTAACTACCTTACGTTTTAAAACTTCAAAACAGTATTCCCTAACATTTTCTTCGGATACATAATTAATTACCTAAATGGCCAATTAGATTGTCTTAAAAATTTCAGCTATATTATTACAAATTCCTTTAGTATCATTTTTGTGAAATTGCCTTCGAAACTACAAATAATTAAAAATGTTAAAGTATGTTAAATCATGTACAGATTTATTTTTCTTAATCTAATCTTTCATTTTATAGTTTTTAAATCCATATTAATTGAATCATATCTCTGTACGTACTTCATTATAACAGATTTGTGGACAATTTTATGAACATAGAAGCACCAATCAGTTAAACACGGTGTAGATGGGCATAATTTGCGGTTTAGTTTTTATTATTAAAACACTGGTTAGACAAAGAAACGGTTCTAGTAACTGACGGGAATTGGCATAATTTCGTTTATCAAGATATGGGTCACTGACATTTACAAAGATATATCATTTTACAGTCTTGTTTTTATGCGTCTGCTTTGAAAGTTTAAATAAACACGTACAATTCTGCTCTACTACGGAAATATTTATTTAGTAAGAAACACTTACTCGATGATATTTGTATATTTGAAATCATGTGCATAGTCGACTCGTCATTATTAAAAAAAAAGGAATTTTTAGTATTTGTATTTCTTTTAATTTTACGCTTATTGGGGTATCTAAAGGGCCTGCTTTCATACCTTAAAAGGAATGACATATTATCTGAAACACCCTGTATATAACAATCTAAGGCCTTTATCTTATTTTCTAATAATTTTATTATTTTTAGAATATTTTTAATTTCTATGTAATTTAAAATAAATAAACAAACGAAGAATAGCGGTCGCATCATCACCACATTATTCAATTGCGGTCCTGAATAGAACATAACCAGTAAGTGCTTTTTAAAATAAAGAATAAAACTTTGTCAAAAACTATAAGACAAGGCAACATAAACATCTTTCTGGCAAGTTAGTATAAACATCGTTACTTCAAAAGTGGCACGTTTATAGAAAGATTTTCAATAGGCTGGTATATGGTCCTTGGTAGTGCGATGGTTAGCACGTTGGAGTATCTATCCAAAAATCCTGGGTTCAAATCCTGGCCAAGGAAAATTTTTCGATATTTGTGCCTTTTCGGATTTTAAAAAATTTCATTTATTCACATTATAAATAAAACCAAATTTCTAGGCGAAGAAGAAAAATGCATCAAAAACCAGTGCAGAAAAGTCAAAAATTACAATATTTGTAATAAATACTAATAACGTAAGTCACTGGAAAAGAGCCAAAAGACGATTATTTGCCAATCAAGTAGGTGCATTATCTTTAGCAGATAAGATAAGATAACGAAAGTGGCAAAGAACTTTTAAATTCTTTAGCTGTTAATTAAATCAAGTTAAAACTTCTTTGGCAATGATAGCGGACAACACGTTTAACAGCGCCTATTTTTGTTATCCAAAAACAAAAAAATTTACTACCTGTTATAATTTAATTGAAAGACTACTGTATTCGGCTCTTGAAGGTAATATGCCAAATCGTTGGGGCGTAATCATGAAATTCTTGCTATTCGCTTTTTTTTAAACAAATTCATGTTCACGTCAAAGAATTTGGATTACTTATAGATGATTATTATCACTTTTTGGCACCTTCTCCTGATGATCTAATGAATAATGATAGAATAATAGAAATCAGTTGTCTACAAAGGGCTTCATCACTTACAGTAGTAGATGCTATACAACAACAGGAAATACATTTTACACCATGTTTTGATAGTGATTTGCATTTAAACGGGAATAATAATTACGGCTATCAAATCTAAGGGTAACTGAAAACTCAAAATAGAAGATATCAAATTTTTGCAGTGTAGACCCCTCCAGGTGAAAATAGAAATAATTAGTAAAGAACCACTAGTGCCATCCTTAGAAGCTGCAGAGTCAAAGATTTACGACTATCCAGTCTGTCATGTATTCTTAACTTCTTGATATTCGAGAGCTTTCACTTTTGATTATACCGGGTGTCCCATTTATCTTGAGACAACGAAATAGTTTAAAAAGTAAGGGTTGTACGAAAAAATGTCCCAAATAAAATTTGTACAAAAAAGTAGCACGTGAT
>JAHWXV010948593.1:0-10107 GCA_024586415.1 Phrixothrix hirtus | reverse complement strand
ACAACAAAGACAAATTTTAACCGTGTGTCCTTAGAAAATGAAGCGCTAAGTATAAGTTAATCCGAAACCTAAAATTACTCATTTTACAGACTATAAGTACGCATCACCGATATTATTTATTGTCGAACACCACATCGACTTAAATATTTAAAATTACTACGTGTTTTCGACGCCGAAACTACGCCAACAACATATTGGCGCCCAACCCGGGGTGCCAATATGTTGTCGGCGTAATTTAGGCGTCAAAAATATGTAGTAATTTTAAATAAAACAACTGTAGTTTATTTAAGTCGATGTGGTGTTCGATAATAAATAATATCGGTGATGCGTGCTTAGTTACTGTTGAGTTTAGAGAGGCACTCCAGGCAGCATGCACAACGGGGCACGACCTGGAAGCGAAAGCTCCAGCACAAAGCGCTGCGTAGACTTAAAGATCTCTAACTAACTGTATGTGCAAAAACAAGGGATTTATATACAGTAGTAGTACTAGTAAAATGCGATGGCAATAGTGTTATTTCTGAATCGCATTTCCGTTATGAATCATTCCATTCATTCATATTTTATCGAGGCAGGAAATCCTTATTACCTTATTTCCTATGTGTGGGCGAATAACGCGGTGTGTAATAGTGACGTAAAGAGGGCTAAGTACGCATGTGCCGGTAACACCATCAACCACGAAACTTCATTTCTGAAGAATCGTTCTATTATGACAATTCAAGTCAACCTAAAATAAATTTTCCTAACGAATACTACAACTATTATTACGCAAATTATCCTTACAATTAAAATAATGATCAAGAAGTCCCAGAAGAATATAACTATAAGATTTCGACCAATCCCGAAAACGTTTATAATAACGATAACTACGAGGACGTAAATTTTCAATAAAAGCCTCGGAAAAATTAGAACGCTTCAACATTAACTCGAAATCTGATTTATCCTACATTTTAATTCCTTCGACTAGTGTTGGGGATAAGTTAAAGCAACGATATGTAACATTCCGGTTCAAAACGTAGATGACTTACGAGCTTGCATTATTAACTCTTTCAACATTTTAAACATGCAGTAGATAAACAGGGCCACAAGCCAATGCGTTAGATTAGGAATTTTTAAATGTGTAGAGTTAATAATTCTGATTTTGAACATCTCTTGTAATAAATAAACAAAAAAATACACTTTTATTTTTTATAGTATTTATGTCAAAGTCTACTATGATAAAACAATGTGGTGGAAACATGTCCATAACTAAAAAATCAGGTGTGAGACAACACATGACTTTCTTTTACGTGCACAGATATACAAATATGCAAATGTCCACAAATGATAGAAATATTATTTACGTTTATTTTAAGAACGATAATTCTAACGGTCACCCATCCAAGTTACTGAACACGTAAAACCTGCTTAACTCCAGAGATTTTCTCTGATAACTCGCTTCATCGTATATTTTTCAGGAAAACCTCCAAGTCCGCCTAAAAGGACGTCAAAAACATAAAAACTGCAGCAAGTTTCAAAAAAATTGTTATAGCCTTTTTCTAGAAAATCTTAAAGCACCTAAATATCCCAAGAATAAAGTGGCTCTTCCGGTCATTTGATTTTAACTAAATTCTTGTCGTCTCATGTACGGAATATATAAAACTTGAATATGGTTTTTGATTTTTATATGATGATTACTCCAAGTACTTCGGGTTACTCGATTTTTAAAAGTTTATTAGAGAAACTCCTTACTTAATATAAAACTAAATTAAGTAGCTAAGAAATATACTAAGTTTAAAAAAAATCGTTAGAGACGATTTCAAGAAAACCGCGAAAATGAAGAATTCGGAAAATATCTAAAAATGACAGATATAAAGTGGTATTTCCGGTTATTGGATTTTAATCAAATTTTTGATCAGAGAAAAGGGCGATTATAACCTCAAATATAAATTTTCATTTAGTCAGGGCTTTTAGTTTCATAGCTATTATATTCAGAGTTAACACTGAAAGTACTTCCGGTTACTCCATTTACGGAAATTTGTTTGAGTAACCGCCTAGATTATATGAAATGGTCATAAATATTTAAGAAATACAATAAGTTTTAAAAAAATCGTTACAGTCGATTTCGAGAAAATGCCGAAAAACAAAAAATTCGGAAAATATCTAAAAAATGACAGGAATAAGGTGGTACTTCTGGTTATTCGATTTTAACCAAATTCTTTATTTAGAACATTAAGGTAATTGTAACCTTAAATATAAATTTTCAATTAGCTAGAGGTTTTAGTTTCATAGTTATTTTATTCAGAGTTAACGGTGAAAGTAATTCCGGTTACTCGAGTTACAGAAAATTTTGTGGGAAACCGCCTAAAATATATGAGAGGGCATTAAATATATAAGAAATATACGAAATTTTAAAAAATTTCTTTGAACCAGTTTCGAGAAAATCTCAAAAAACCAAAAAATGACGAGAGTAAAGTGACACTTCCGGTTATCCGATTTTAGTGGAATTATTGAAGTTGCGTGCGATGATGGATAGAGACTCACGTAAAATTTTGTTTTTCTAGGACTCCTTGTTTTCCAGTCATCGTGTACACAAACACGCACGCACGCACGTACGCACGCACAGACCAATTTCCAAAAACATGATTTTCGTACTCAGGAGACCCGAAAACGCGCATTTCCATTAAAATTTCGACATCACAAATTTTGGTCAAAAACAATACTTTCTCTTTTACCTATATATAATATAGGGTAAGAGAAGCAAAAATTAGTGAAGACAGGTATAAGAATACCTACTAAGATTTGATGATGTTATTCCTCTGATGTATATTAGTTTCTGAACATAAAAATTATTATAATATTTAATGATAACATAGAATAGTTAAGAAAACTGTTAACTATTATAGAAAATAACATAGTAAAAAAAATAGTAGTAGCAACACACCAAAATAGAGGGCATAAAAGTCTGAAATTTACATGATAAAGCCAAACTTTGAATGAAATTCAATCATTAGCTGAATTGTTTCATGACACTTTGACTTTTCCTTAATCATCTCTCTAACCAATAGTGAATAATATATTCGCTAGCAACCATCCAAAATACCCTTACGTGAACTTCGTGTACTTATTCATGAACGTATTCATTAACATTTTTTTACGTACAAAATTACAGTTTTATAATATGGAGCTAAACTTTTAAAATACATTTAGGGCTATAATTCAAAATCAATTTTGTATAATAATATTTAATTTTCTAAATCAAACTGTAAATCCACCAAAATTATTTATATGACTTTTAAACAATTATTCAAAACACTAAATTGCCTAAAATCAACGAAAAATAAAAATCACTGTGTCATAATTTTATTGCCATATACATGTAAATGATCGATAATGTCTATGCTTACCAAATTTTGGTACATATATCCATACTATAGAGACTATAAACTATAGACTATAGACTATAGTTCAAAAAATAAAATAGAAATATTAATTTTGAATTTTGACATTTTATATATGTAAAATTAGGTATGTAAGTTTAAATTTAGTTTATTTTCAATTAACGTTGTTGTTAAAATATTTTAGTTCTTCCTCTGACGATGATATTCTGATAAAATCGAAACATGTAGGAATTGAATTAAATAATAATTAAAATACAATTGGTTTGGCTTAGATGATTACAATATAATAACTTAAAATATGCTATATTAAGTTATTAATATACTCAGTGACATAGAAATTACAACACCAAGAAGGGATTGGAATTTGCGGATGAAATATGGTAACAATATTCACCTATGTTAAACAAAATTTCATATTAATTTTTAATAATGTGCGGTACGGCCTCTCTGATTTACATATTCATTTACACGCTGAGGCATTGATTGAATACAGTGGTTTGTCTCGTCTTTGGGTATTGCCTGCCATGTAAATCGCACTTCATGTCTCAAGGCTTCTAAAGTCAAAGAGAACGCTGCAAATTTGGCAACCTTCTAATCATTATATTCCATACATATTAAATTCCAGAAAGATCTGGAGACCTTGGAGGTCAGGGCAAAAGATAAATGGAGGTCTGCTCAAAGAAGTTCAAGGAAAACCTTGCTACATGCGAACGTGCATTATCTTAATGGAATAATGGATCTTCGAGCTCTTGTAAGTATGGCAGAAGATGTGTTTCAACTACCTCCACAATATACGGTTATGATGTCATATTGCATCGAATGAACACCACGGGAGATCTACTGCTATAAGTAATCGCACACTAAACCATACCACCCGTAGTGCGGTGTACGTGCCTCTCAACTGTAAATCGAAACTTCTGTCGTTCATCCCGTCTTCTTCTGACTCTCATACGACCGTCCTGCATTCCTAAACAAAATCTAGATTCGTTACTAAAGACAACACGACGCCATTGCAGATTCCAATGAGATCGTTCATTGCACCATTGTAACCGTTGTTGATAACTTTCTGCAGTCGAAGGAAGCACAGGTTGCGAACGATATGATGTTAACCCAAAACTTCGGATTCGGCGATAAACTGTTCTAAGGATTACAACGCGTCCTTTTTCACCAAACCATTAGTTACTAACTGCTCTAATAGAGGAAAATCATTCTCTAAATGCCAGTTGTCTTAAGCGACGATTTGAGGCTCATTTGTTCTTCTTGAAGCCCAGGTGCCTCTTTTACGATGTTGCTGGCCATCTTCAAACTATACACGACACACTCGCATTACAGTAGACTGATTTCGATTTACACGGTTAGCAATTTCAGCAATTGAAAAATCAGCTTTGCGCAAACCAATAGTTCGACCTCTGTTAAATTCCCTTATTTGACGGTAATATCCTCGTTGCCGTCTCTAGACATGAGCAAACAAACAAACCACGTTAACAGAAGAACAACAACCAAAATAATGTTAATTAACAATGAAAAAGAACAACAAATCGTACGAAAAACACATACCGAACAAGTTAGCAAAAAATTATAACAACTGTCAAATGTGACGTTATCACATTACTACTTGATCTCAAAAGTTAGTCAATTATTACTTAATGTCAACCCAATAGATCTACCAACTTTGATTAAGAAATTCCTACTCCTCCTTGGTGTTGTAATTTCTATGTCACTGAGTATAAACCAACTATATAATTCAATTTTATTAAACAATAAGGTATTAAATTTCACAATTGCTGCTTAATGGTTAAAGAAATTATAGGTTATTAAATTTGCATGATTTTTTAAGCAAATTTTGTGTTCTAGAGATAGCATCAACTAAAATCGTGAAAGCTTCTTATTAGAAAATTTTTAACAAAACGAATTTTAGAAACAAGAATGGTCTTCTACTGATGTTTTTAACGAAAAATTAACAGAATACCCTAACAAAGTTATACCTGGATTTGTTCTATTAAGAAAAATTTTAGGTTTCACTTACATTTGATAAAATATTTCTTAAACATATTAATTTGTTCATATTCTTTTCTATACACCTAATTTTGGAATCAAAATCTTTGGTTAAAAATGCACTTGGACTCTTAATTTCTGATACATACAAGTATAACATACTGAGTGATAGATACTTGAACAACATGTACTTTAAAAAAATTATTTTTGTACAGCTGCTATTAAAAATGACATTCTTAAAACAAACCTATTTTTAAGGAAAAGTGTTGTGTATTAATATAAATTAATTAATACACGGCTCAAAATACCTAATTGAGGTACAGCAGACAAATAGAGAATGAAGAGTTCAGAAAGCAATGAGCATAATTTTAGAAAAATTTTCAGAGTCGACCGGGGATCGAACCCGGGCTTCTGAACTCTTTCATTCTCTGTTTGTCTGCTGTACCGCAATTAGGTATTTTGAGCCGTGTATTAATTAATTTATATTAATACACAACACTTTTCCTTAATTTTCATGTCAATCTATTAAACTATATGTTAAATTTAGAGCCTAACTATCTGTAGCTATATATTTCAATATATGCATTAACCTTAGGCGTGAATCTGGTCGAAAGACAGCTCTCCTAACGGCCCTTAAAGATAGTAAACATCTTATAAATTATATTGTTCATAGTGGCACATTTAAAGAAAAATTTTCAGAGTAACCGGAGATTGAGGCGTTAGTGTAGTGGTGAACACGCCAGAGTACAAATCTGAAAAGCCCGGGTTCGATCCCCGGTCGCCTCTGAAAATTTTTCTAAAATTATGCCCATTGCTTTCTGAACTCTTTCATTCTCTAAACATATTTTTATTAGAAATTAATATTTATAGCATTAGTGATTACTTTATAACACTAGCAGTTCTAAAATGTGTTAAAAGTAATATATACACGAATAATTTTGAAATTGAAAGTAAATTGATAGTGATAAATGTTATATTGTTAATTTCATTTAGAATTAATTTTAAGGTGATTAAAATTTCTGAAATATTAATTTCAGAAGTGAAATAAAAAACAACTGATAGATTTGAACCCAAATAACTGCTATTAGAAGGAAGACTTTCTGCACCATTCGGCTGAATACTTTGAGATAAAAACATTTCATTTTAACATTTGGTTTCATTCTAATTATTGAAAAAATTAATTTGAAGCATTTTTCAGTTATACATAAAATATTGCATGACATCTGGGTTAAGTAACTTTCACTTCCCTACTCTTAAAATAAAATGTCACTTAAACACATATCATAAATAACTATTAAAAAAACCTTAAAATATTTGTAAAATCTCATTTAAATATAAAATAAAGTTTAGTGAATTTCATCAAATAATTTGTCAATAAGTATAAGTTAATGCTTCTAATATAATTGAAATATAATAAACTGAATGAAAGTAAATACAGTAAATACTACAAGGATTTAACATCATGTTATGTAGACATTTAATAAAGAAGCAGGACACGTCCGTAAAGCACGGTGCATTTAAGAGCAGTGCATCGTGAAATCACATTCTCAAACCTTATAAATACTTTAAAAGGCTCCTTTATCCCATTTAAAGGACAATTTTATATTTGTTCTTTAATAAAAGCGTCATGCACCTTTAAACTTATCAAGTTATTTATGACATTTAATAAAGACAAAGGGCACGTCCGTAAAAGATAGCGCATTTGAAAGCAGTCCGTCGTGAAGTCACACTCTCATACCTTATAAATACTATAAATCCTATTTAAACAATAGTTCTAAATTTGTTCCTTAATAAAATCATCATGCACTTTTAAACTTCTTTATATCTGCTAAAAGTGATCTTTTATTCTATAAATTAAAACATTGGTATCTTCTTAAACTACAATAGACGCATTTGTCATCAAGTATATCAATTATATAAGTGCTACTTTTCTAATTATTTTTTTAATTACTGTATATTTGAAGCTTATTAATACGTCAGTAGAGTTATTCAAATAACAACGGAAATTGCTAGACATGAAAAAATCATTACGAATATTATACTAATTTAGATTATTTAAATGTTATCTTATCTTTCCTAATAATAATAATAATTAATATTTTCAAATACTTATAGCCTTAATCTTCAATGTTAATACAATTTTTAAAAATAAAACTTTTTAATAGCATTTAAATTCACGTCCAGTAGCTCTATATTTTAATTACTTTTATTTTTATACAAAATTTTGATTTTGTTCATTAGAATTTTTTAGTTACGATTGAGATTCTTAACAGTCTAGAAAGAGTCGACAGATTTCATTAATCAAGCAACTTTTGAATTTTATTTCTAAAATTGAGGATTTAAGGTTTTAAACTGCACTTTAAGTTTACGCCATTGATTTATTCCTTCAATTTCAAAAAATTATGGATAAAATCTTCTGCTTCAATACCTTTCTTCATCAATAAATTTAAAAATAAATTCAAGATTAGGAAAACGAGAGTACGATTCATTGATATGGTCTAAATATAGATGGCAACCGGTCCGGAATCTTTTACCTTTTTTGTAGTTTTCGTTAACTCAAGTGATAGAATTTACACTTAACGTCATATTTTAGGCCAATAGTTGACTCAGTAAATACATATATTCAGTGGCATGGAAATCGCAATACCAAGAAGGCGTATGAATTTTTTGATCAAACTTGGCAGAAAATTTTAACTACGAAAAGGTAGCAATTGATTAAAATTTTAACGAAAAATAACAAAATAAAAATATAATTTTTATTATGGGTTGGTCCCCCCCTATTGGTTACACACTCTCTCACTCTTTGTGCCATCGAATTTAGCAGATGATCGAGTTCGTCTTGAGCTATTATGTCCCAAGCAACCTGTAGTTCGGGCTGTAGAACTTGCAGCATTTTCTGAGGATGCAGCAAGTTCATCAGTCTTCTCCCCATAATGTCCCAAATAGGCTCGATGGGCGAAATATCTGGAGATCGCGGTGGTCATGGCAATTGATTGACATTACGCTCTGCAAAACGGCCCATAGGACGTCTTGAAATACGGGAACCGGCATTATCCTGCTGGAAAAGTAGTTCTTCCAATTGCTAAATAAATGGAAGAGTATTGGGTCCTACCACCTCATTCATATATCGCTGGTGAATCATATTTCCTCGGACGAAAACCAAATGGGATGTACTCCCACAACTATAGCACCCCTTACCATAATCCCCACAGTGTGGTCCACATGCCTCGTAACAGAAAATTCAACATTGCGATGTTCGCCACGTCTTCGTCTACCCTCATCCCATATGGCCATCATGCATTCCCAAACAGAATCTATATTCATCCCTGAGTACCACCTTATGCCGTGACGTTTCAGTCCTTACTGAACGGCATAAGAGGAATTTAAGAACTTGCGTTCCACCCGGTGGTAGATCTTAGTCGTGAAGGGTGGTTCTTTGTGTTGTCTGTAATCCTGCTTCCACGATTCGGGCGGCCGAAATGACGTGGAAAATGTTTTCTTGCGATGGACGTCGTTTAAACTAAATGACGTCGCTCGTACTTCGGTCTGGAAACGAACTTTTATTTACTGTTCGATTCGGTCAACGGAGGAATTGAAAGGACGGGTTATACTAATTTATTGACAAAAATAAATAAGTAATTAAATAAACTAATTAATATTCGTTAACAACGAATCAACTCAAACTTAAAATCATTTACGTTATAAATTAGAAATACTAAGTTAGCAAACAAATTAAATATGAATGTTCGCGTTTGTAAATTAAACCGGAATTCATATTAGACTCGAGACGGGCACGTGTGGATTTATCCGCGGCTTTGAAGTTGCCAGTCGGCGCAAATTCCTAGCTCCGCTCGCTTTCTGTCCTCTTGATACTTGTACATGAATGCACAAGATTGCTATATGCTTTTCGGTCTGCACAGACGGGTGTCGCGCCTACGCGGCACTCTCGACATAGTTAGTACTGGGATGGATGGAGACAAGAGACCGGCGTGTACCCGTGACCAGAGACGCCACTCGATAGACGCCGGCCGTCTTTGCTAAAATAGCGTCGTTAGTAAGCCGCAACCTAGCTACTCGTTCACTAACAACAGACTACCTTGCTTGGGGGAATCGTTTCGGTTCGGCGTCGATGTCCGTCCGCTACTGATACAACACAATGCACAACGACGTCGACGATGCTCGGCGTCGTTTCTGTAAACCGCAACCTAGCTATACATTTAGACTACGGGCGAGTGTATTCGACGGGTGGTTTCGGATCGGTGTCGATGTGCGTTCGCTAATCATACAACACAACGCAAAACAACGTCGACGGCGCTCGGCGTCGTTCACAGCTAGCTACTTAGCAACGTGGTTGTGTACGACTTCGTAGCGATCTGGTGTATGGTTTGGTGACACGACCTCCTAGCATACAGCGTTCTCAACAGTTTTGATTCGTAACTGGACGTTCTACGGATAAACGGTGCTTAGGAACCTGCGTTGACCTGGTTATAGGAATTATTAACAAAATTAGCTTTACCGATGGCGGAAAGCTTTAGACGGAATTTCCACTAGGCAACGTCCCGTATAGAGTCTCTATGAAGACTCCCTTTCGGTTTGTAAAATCGCTTTATTTATACTTATTTGGTATTCGCTTTTTTCGTTCTCCGAATACTGATTTGACTTGCTTTCTTTGTTTGCTATCAAAGTGATACGGATAACGGCTGCATGTGTTTAATTCATTCGATTGCGCAACATG
>JAHWXV010948579.1:0-13671 GCA_024586415.1 Phrixothrix hirtus | reverse complement strand
GCGTTGAGATTTAAACCTTGTATTAAAATAAGCTCTATATTTGCGTAAATTAATCCAAGCTCTATATTAATTTTGAGCAAGCAATGGAAACATATAAACCTTGTGAGTACTTGCAATTTTAAATATGCAGCTGCTCAAGGAAACATCTCTTACAAATCATGGACCATTTGTTATCTACGTATCCGTATTTTCATTTAATTTTGACACACCTTGCTCGAGTAGCTAATTACAGAATCAATAACGATTATTCCATAAATTTCATATATCTTTTATGTATTAAATGCTGCGTCATATGGCGGAGAAACATTTTATATAGATCCGCCGTAAAGGGATATAGTTGAAACTAGTAAAATATTGGCTATCTGGATTACGGTTTCAATAGTGTTCCTCGAGATTCCGTACAAAGCATAATATATGGTTCAAGCATCTGCACCAGAATTCGTGATGAAACTTTTTATTAAAATTGCTATTTTATGAAGCTATACAGGCGAGGCATGCTTTTACAATTACAAAATTGTACACCACTCACGTAACGTGGTTGATGAAAAAGTGATCTTTGATATTATCCGTTGTGTATAAAATACATACATCGTTTTTAAGTTATAGTTATTAAACTTAAAAGCACGAACCCTCGCCTTAAGACTTTCGTTTAAACAGAAATCTCAGAAATAACTATGTATAAATTTTAAATAATTTTTGGTTATAATGGGAACCTAATTTTGGGCGCCAATAAGTACATGCCACTTTATTCATTGATATTGTTTAATTTAACTGCCAAGGCGGTAATTTTATTATCAATTCTTGGCGTCATTCAGGGCCGGTTACAGGAAATTCAGCCCCTGGGGACGCAACAGACAATGCGAACTAAACATATTAAATTACCTTGAACCTAAACGTCCCTTGCAAGACCTGACCCGGATAATTAGTTGTCGCTCTCACTCTTTGTTGCCGGACCTGGAGTGATCTCTTGAAATTAATTTTTCATTTAAAAGTGAGAGATGTTAGATTTAGTTTACTATCCTTTCCCATCTCAAACAATATGGATATGGTAAATATATTTTTGGTTGCCTAATTACCTGGTTCCACGCATATTTTTCATTTTTACTTTAGACAAAATTGAGCTAAACGTACTCGAAATTTCTATGACTAAGCACTATAATGTGACAATATCTCAATAAATCAATTGGACAAACACAAATTAAATTGTACAATGACATGAAACTAGCAAACCTCAAGGCCATTGATTTTCTGAATCAATGGTACCTTATGCGTTAGATTAATTTTTGATTTGATTGATATTTTTCCCAGCAGTTTTTTCAGTCTATTAAATAAATTCTTAGTTCATATCACAATTGAAACACGTGTGCTAGGTCTAAGGATTTTTACACTTATAAAACGCGAGGATTCCGAGCACTTGAGATATCTGAAAGAATATTACGTCTATATGACACTTGCTCACACATGGTAATATAAGGAACTAATTAAATAAACCGTCTTCTAAACGGTACAATTTATTTTGTAAATGTGTTGAATACTTCTACAAAACTGGTCACAGAAATGGAAAGAAGCCTTGTGAAGCACGAAAATAGATGCAATCAAATTTATTTAAAATATTTTTAAATACAAACCACTTTGAAAGTGTTCCGCCATTTCATATATGACTCACCAAAATACTAAGTTTCTGTCTTTCTTTGCGCTACCCTAAATAAATAGAATAAACTAACACGATCTTGACTAGGTATATCAAATCGCCTATAATTTTGTAACTTAAAGTAGATAGAATTCGTTCTCTCATTTACACCTGTTACATAATACAGCCCAACGGCGTTGGACAAGTTTTGTTTCAAAGTTACAATAGTTGCTTTACGGCCGATTTCCACCTTCACCTAAATTTATCTTATCGACATTTTCTATAAAAATTATTGTTGATATACTATTATCCAGGGTACTAAGTCAAAAATTTAAAAAACCGCCCTCTTGAATTACTCTTATTGATTCGGTCAAAATATTAAAAATATACACAGTACTCTAATTATATTTTTAAATAATGTAAGTGCTCTCAATTTCAATTCTACTTTATAACCTGATAGTTGAAACTACCCTTTGATTAAACAGGTGTTATTTAAATTACGCGCAATTATATCTGATGAGTAATAACCGCCAGTTATTTTGACGGGTTTGCTTTAAGTACCATTAGTTCTGTGACGTACAGAGCAGCGCTAGAGTTTCTAAAACTAGGGCAGGGCGAAATCTTCCTGGTCACACCATAGAGATGGCGTCGCTGTACTCAACATTTTAATGGTGCAGGATTAATCCATTTGATGCTTCTGTTCAGAGTTTCAAGTTAATCAGGATCATTTATTATTGGTTTGATAGCTTGCCGAAGTAAACCCCTCAAACTTTGTTGAATAAACGCAAAAATCCTAAGTTCGTGTCGTTTTTTTTGAACTACAACTGCAACTACCGGATTTCACGTTAGAAGACTCCTCTCCATCGACTAAAGTGGTTCAGCCTTGTGTCGCTACTTCTATTGAAGCTATTACATCGAAACTATCAAAAAACCCACAAAAGCTTTAGCAGATCATAGAGTCAGTTTCCGGTCGGACACATCTTAATGATCCCGCTAGAAAAGCATACAAGGCATCATTAAGCGCGAGTTCACTATTACATCGTCACGTCAGCGTATTTTAATCAAATAGAAAGCAAATTCCCATAGCCAATAACAAGCTAAGCGATCGGAGTGTCGCCGAGACGCCCTACATTGACCACTTTCCGCCATTATTCAAACACTCTCCTTTTGATTTCATTTTAGTCTCTTTTTTCGCGAATTCTTCGACTCTTTCGATTTCTTTGGTTCCAAGGCGGTCAGTACTTCAATTGCGCCCAGCACCGCGGATGTCGATGGAGAGTCGCTTAGAAGCACCACTTTGGCGGACGATATAAAATTAAGTGTCATTCATCGCCACTAACTCACTCTGAAACACGTCATCTGTACTTTCGGATGATGGCTTTCTTTTCCCTTTCATGTTAATAAATTCCGTACCCACTTTACTACCATATCCTTGAGTCGTCCGTATGTTCTAATCTTCTGCCTGCCTCTTCTTCCATTGCGAAATCGAAGTTATCTAATTCTGTCCTTTAAAGCCCCAGCGTTTTGGTCCCACCGTAGTAGAGCTATCTTCCGTCGTTTCTCGTTTTTCGGCAATTTCGTGAAGGTCGAAATTAATCGAAGTTATATCTTCTACGATAAATATCATCCAGAATGTCAACGTGGATTTGGCGACAAGAATGCGTTATGCGTTTATAAGTTGTAGCGCTTCTTTTATTTTTATCTTCATATCAATACCGCGTGTCACATCGCTGGTTTCACTGATGTCTGAATATTAGCTACGGTGATAATCGTATTCTAGGCGCTAGTTGTTTTCCTTTCTGCGCCATTATATGTGCTATTTAGATGAGCACCCCTGTATCACTTCCTTGTAGTGTACTGTATCCATATGTAAAGTATACTTCCTGTAAAACACTTTCTCGTTATTGTTTGCGTTAAATTTCGACTTGTTTCCATTGCCCAAAGTTGTAGTATGCGCAAGGCTACGTTCTTGATGGCCCCAAATTTTGCATTCTTGCGACCAAATAATAACAGCCAAAATAATGGGCCTCAAAAGGTAAACACCAAAGAAGGTGAAGGCAATTCGATCGGCTGGTAAGGTTATGGCACTACCTTTAGGATAAACGCGGAATAGATTTTATTAACTATTTTAAAATGGGAAAGCATATTTGACGCAAAAAATCACTGTTATGTTATGACAATACAACAGACCACACACTACGATGACTAAGATACTATTTTAAAATGGGAAAGCATATTTGACGCAAAAAATCACTGTTATGTTATGACAATACAACAGACCACACACTACGATGACTAAGATTAAAATAAAAGGCGCGAAATCGGTCACCCAGATTTGCTCCCAAGCAACTTTTATTTCTGTTCTAACCCCAAAATGTGGCTTGAAAGATGACGATTTAAGAACTACAATGAAATTAATGATCTCCTAGTTGACTTTTGAGGCCTCGCCAAAGCGACTTATCAGTTTGAAAAAACCGCTCTAGCAAGGTCTCTTCCTTGGGAAACTTGGATCGAGCTAAATAGAGATTTACGTTGAGAGATAAATGAAAATAAATCCAAATTCATGTTATTTTGTTACTTATGTTCAGATTTTACACGTATGCATATAATTTTTAAAAATTGGCATCGAATTATTCCTGGCAATAAAATCAGTTTATTAAACACTAAACTTGTTTTTTACAAAATAACTGACATTAGTTTAAAAGTTTATTTATTGTTTGAAAAAATCTGATAAATCTGTAATTAACGTTTAAAGCAATGTATCAAATATATTCAATATTTTCCATTTGAAGCCCTTTTCTTTGGTGGACGCAGATGTGTCAATTACATAAATAGTTCATGATCGCTCTGGAGGCTCACGACGAATACATATTTCGAAAATGTTGCATATATTTAGCTATTCATTCATTAAGATCAACCGCATATAACGGGTGAAAAGTTGTTTTGCGACTCTAATGGTGCATACGGTGTTATCTCCTGAACTAGTGAGATTTTACCAGCAGACGGTTGAGATGGGGGTTCCAAGCTAGCTATTTAACTAGATAGGGCTATGTTCAGGAACGACTCACAGTGATAACAATAAGGGAAAGTCGTATTCAAGGGCGCCACTTTGTTATGAAGACGTCAGGTTATATAACCAGGGAAGCAGAGAACAAAGCATCCTTTTCCAAAACTTAAAATTCGGAACCACAACGGTATACTTACTGTGTAGGTGGAGGTGCGTACGCCACTGAGTTTATACTTCGATCAGGTCAATCGAGACTTACAATTGAGATATTTACCTTACTTATTTCTAACAATTCTTTGAAAGAAAGAGTGGTTACTTATGTTAAAAATTCTTAAAGCTATGAAATAATAGAGTCTGAATTGCATAAGTCACTATAATGGGTACTTAGCAGTGTAAAATTTACAATGAGATAAATGCAATGATAATTCAAAACATCTATTTAACTATAACTAAATTAAGGGATCCCTGAGTTTCTAATATTTATCCTAATATTAAATGCAGCGGGTTTTATCACTTGATGTTGGGGATAAATTAGAAGAACGTCACTTACTTGTAGTCGGAGTACTTCGTGATTTCCCAAGCAGGAAAGAGTGTCGCATTTGGTTCAATATGATTTCGTACCTTGTTTGTACTAACCAGTTCAATCCGTAACCCTTGAGCAGGAAATCGAACGTTCAATAACGATAATCGACCTAGTTACAATCTGCCTGCGGCGTTAACATACCGAATTTGCCAACAATTCGGTCATTCACTAAAACTTAATTTAGGTAACTCTTTTATTTAAAACTTAAGTGAACCTTGACACCGTTCCGCTACTTTAGAGTTCGCGGGCACTCAGCGTTACGTCCAATTAATTTTTACTTACTTTTGTAACCTCTAGTCTCGATTTACTGTTAGATATACCTCTTATGAAATGTGGGGGAAAGACGGGGGTGGTTAACAACTATTTTTAGAAAATTAATTGCGTCTCGAATGGTTGCTGCCTAATTAAGCCTCTGCTGGCCTACAGCAAACGCCATGGTTGGACAATTACCTGCCAACGTATTCCTCCGATGTAAAACTACATCACGTAAAAGAGTTATGAACCGAACAATCCGTAGTTACAGGAATACGTTGCAGGCTTATCACTGGTCGATCTGCAATGTGGCAGAGCATCTCGACGAGGATGTGAGGATATACCGTTAGATCGTATAAATCCGTTTTTTTTGTATCTTTGACATGAGCGCTGAGCAAATTTTACGAAAGACAGTTGCGCTTATGACATCTATCCAACGGTCTAATTACACAAACTGTACTTTTCTACTTATCTGTTAATGGCATTTATTTCAATGATTGCAATTTCCAAGTGCACTCACATCATAACTAACATATCCATATGCAGAATTTTCAAATGTCCTAAATATAATGATGCACGCAACACTATAGTGTCCTGTTTTTTGCGTGGTTTTAAAGGATGGACAAAAACTTGCAGCTAGACGCAAATTCACTGAGAGCCAATGAGACTGAAGCACTACTTGCAACTACAAGATACTTAGTTTAGAATCTAAACTATATGCTATTTATTTGCCAGTATTACATAAGTGTTACATAAACATTTGTTATGTTAGAAAGTATTAAAATTAGATTAATTATAAAACTCTGATTTTATTTTGTTTTTGATTATTATTTTTATCTTTGTTGCATCGTTGGTTATTGTCTTAGATATTCTGTTAGATTAGTCATTGAACTTGCTGTACCAAATTTGCACAGAAAGAAGAAATAAACATGCTCTGGGGGAAATATCGTCAAGAGCTTCTAATTATTATCCTCGACTTTAGTAGGAAGCGATGTGACTTTTTGGCTATGATTTGGGATGTTTTGAGTCGTTGCGGTATAGTTAGTCGACCGGCCAGGCGGTATTACTCAGTTAGAAACGTTATAGTCGTCAGTTCTAATTCGCTCGTTACCTAAGCTTTGCGTGCTATTAAGGGTTCGCGATTGCTTATTGTATATTGTTTATTTACTTTATTCCATTTACAGGTTTATCCATATAATTTTATGGGTATTATATTCATTCATTGTTACTGCCCTTTTGATAATTATTGATAAGCTTTTCGTCTTCAGTTCAATTAAAAGCGTAGTCTGTTTTAAATAAATGTAGCTATATATACAAATCCAACCTAGATTTATACAAATTTTCCATGCATTTTCTTAAATGTTTGAACCGTTCTAGATCATGCAGATAATGGCGTGTCATGCAAATAGTGCGTGTTGGCTGATGTTCTATATTATTGTTAAATGAAGGATTTTGATTGACTTAGGGTCGCTCTAAAGTAAGCCAATTTTTATTGAATATAATTGTTTTAGCCTTCAAAATATAAAGGATATTGAAATACATAACACTTTTATGGACTATTTCGAGAGATTCGATTGTATATAAAGCATGGAGAACCTATTACTTGTACATATAATCTGTGCGAAATTAGACTGATTATAAATCGAGATAATGAAAAACGCCCTGAAAATCTTTATTAAAATTGGCGAGAAAGATGAGATTTCTACTTCAGATCTTGGAAAATATTTTCAAGGATTTGGTGGGCCCTATAGGAAAGGGCGTAGTCTTTCGTGGTCACCATCCGTTTGGGATAGATTCGAAACGTAGGTAAGAACTGTTTTATGTGACTATAGAGCAGTAGTTGGGAGCTTTTGAATTGGAAGAATTCATGTAGGTTTAAGTTAAGAGGACTGGAAATGTCCTACTTGCTAGAATTTTCCTGGATTTTATATAGTGTTCACTGGAGATAAATACTGATTAGATTTTTTAATTAACTATTATATTTACAATAATTTAGTTTGCCTTAAATATTATATTTCATTATTTATCGCTAGATGTCTTCACATAGTCCAGATTTGCATACAATTTTTAATATTCAATATTTCACACTTCACATGTGTGTTTTGTAATCAATCCCTTCTTATTTTTCTTTTTATAATTGTTAACGGAAAATCTTTTATCGTTATTGTACGAGGGCTGTTCTCTTCAAGTTCAGTTACGTTAGCAATGGAAACATAGTTGTCATTATTAAGTGGCGCTTGCGCATTAGTATTTTATAGTTTATTATAACCTCCAAACGAGTTAGATCTTTAGTGCTGTAGTTTTGAAATTAGCGTTATTTTATTATGGCTACTACAATCGAAGGTCTCGCTCAGTGATTCATTTTCTACAAACAAAAAGCATTAAGGTAACAGAAATTCATCGGGAATTGTTTGCTGTGTATGAGAAAAACGTTATAAGTGATAGCGCTGTGAGAAACTAGTGTAGGTGTAGGTGTTTTCGCGAAGAACGAACTGATGTCCTGGTGAAGAAGGCCAAGGAAGGAACTTTGTAGCAACAATCAACCTTGCCGAAAAAGTGAAAAAAGTGATTCAGAGCATTGATGTTCACAATTACTGAACTCTTTCTTGATTTTCGTCAAATTTCTTGGCCATCTTGGTTGAAATACGGCGGTAACATGATACAACGATGGTATAAGAAAACTGCTTCCCCGTTACGACAAATGCCTTAACATTGGTGGCAACTACGCTGAGACACTATTGTATATATTAAAACTTTTCTGAATACTCTTATGTATTTCTGTTAGCTCAACAGAAAATATCCTTCGTAATAATAGCTGATTTTCCATGAATTATTCTGGTAACCCTGTGACGTCCAATTTGGGCTGGTAACAGACTTTTCTTACGTACACTTAGCTGGGATTTGGCGGAGGTTTAAACATTTTGGTTTGGGCAATCAATATTTCATAGTCTTCCTCCATTTTAATTAGCTCAGACACGTTTTTGAAATCTTTGCGGTGTATATACATTCTATATTCTAGTTTCAGTGAACAGTAAGCGTCTAAATTGCTATGTCGCCGAATGAATGTCTGTATGCGATCAGGTATTCTTTTATGCTTTCGTTTTGACCTTGTTTCTTTGCCCTTATTTCTTCTTCTAAACGGTAAAAGTATCTGGTTGGTACGTAAAATGTTTTAAAATCTCTGACACAAGCTTGCCATGTGTCCCAAGAATACTTGTTAGTTCTGTACCATAGTAATGCTTTTGCCTTAGTAGTTCAGGCAATGCGGAAAGCAATTCAGCGTCACAAAATTCATAACAATCCCTTCTGTTCTTTCTAGGAATGATAACGCGTTTGTGACTGCGTCATATTTAAGGCCCCATTTTTTTGTGAAATTGCAGACATGTGCTTTGTTTGTTAGAGGTATTACCGAGGATCTGTTAGAAGCAACTATAACAGTTTTGTTGAGAGTTGTGGGAGATGCTTGCGGGTCTGTCATCTTCAAGATTTATCTGAAACAGAAAGCAAAGTAATCTATTGATTTATACCGATCTCGGGCGCCAAGTCTTGGGTGACTGCGGAATTCTTCTTTCTGGACGTTTGGGGAAACTAGTGTGGCTATCCAAAATTGGAGATAATTAAGATTTTTTGGGTAAGGATTTCTATGGTTAATCCGTCCTTGCTGTACATCGCTGACGTGGTAGTCTTGGTACCTTGTTGTCTTTCGGAATCCGCTGTTCGGACGTCATTTTTGTATTTCGGTCAGTTATTCGGAGTCCCTGTTTCAGGGCGTCATTTTTGTAACATCTTTTAGTTCTCTCAGATCTACTGCTCAGGCGTAACGTCCAACTTTGGATGATAACAGACTTTGTTTACGAATACTTTTCAGTGGAAACGGGAACATTACCTAATGGCTGGGGTAGCTTTTATACATTCAGAGGAGGGGGGTTCAATTGGTGGTCTCTTGCAGCATTATATCTCTGTAAATCAAAATTAGCGGGCACAGGCGAACACCGGTTAGAGTTCTATAAATTTTAGCTTTTGATTATACTTCGTAGGTACTAGCATGTATATTAGGCCTTTGTACTTTTTGTGATCACCTCGTACATATACTTGGTTAATTTTTATGTATTCATTACAGAATAATGTTAGCTTGTTTAGAGTACGTTACAGTATTTTTATATTTCTTTATAAGGATTATTCTGGTTTATATAACTCAGGTCATTTAAATTCATTCTTTACGCTTAGCGCGGTCTTTTATTATTAATTTTCCCTTAATTAACTTTGTTAATTCGATTTCTATTTTATTGATTTAGCTCAATCATAAATTGGTAACTGGTTTAATAAATTTATTGATTAATTAAAATAAGCAGAAATTTGTTATATACAGCAATTGAACTTAAATGTAACTATTTACAAAATTTAATTATTTTACAGTTGTTTTTGAGAAAACCGATTCAATACTCCCTATGTTAATTAAGTCGACTTTGGTAGTAACGCGCAATCATAATTTGAATTGTAACGGTGTGTTTCAATATGGCGCCTAGACAAATTATTTATGGATATTTCTACCTTATTTCGGTGCTAACGTGTTTAAACAAATTAATTATATGTGCTTATATAAATATATTTAAGTGTGCTTGGTGCAAATGTATCTGACAACGTAGATTCGCATAGTTCCGTGTTAAAAGGTCAGTACATTAAGATTTGCCCTTCTTTCAGCAGGTCAACTTTTTACATTTAGATTACTAATCTGAAGGGGGTTTAGTGCGCTTCAAAGCGCAGGTCCAACCCAGTAGATTCAGTAATCCAATCTGCAGGTCGGCAGGGTGCCTATTTAGGCATAATCTTATCTATAGCAGAGTTATTATATACAGTTAAGCAAAATGCAAAAGAATCTATGCTATGATTTTACTTGAACAGTTGACGGCGGTATTAATAAGCGTAGCAAACATTTATTATTTATCTGGCGACAGATTGTTTATATAGCAACAAATTCGTTGTTAATCTCTAGGAGGAACTGAGTGCTTTAAAGCCGTAGTAAGTTCACTCTCTGATATTTCGTTGTCGACATCCCGGTATTTATATGATTTGCCAGCTCTCTCAAATGTAAGTGGGGATAAAAATTTTAGTTTCAAAAATTAAGAGCTTTTTCATTTTTTTGATAGGTATTTTTGGCGGTCTCAAATGTACTTAATTTTTGATACTACTTTCAAATTTTCATCATTATTATTAACTTAGTTATTATAATAAACATTTTTCCATAGCAGTTTATTACATACATTTTCAAATTTAAATTTACATAAAATATATTTTTATTAGATAATTATTGTTTCTATTCAGATTTATTTTAGCTAATTAGTAATTATAAGGTTTAATTTACGGTCTACGTGAAATTTTGTATGTAACGTATCGAATTTCTTTGAATTTCGATAAGGCATTTATATCTGTCTGACTTCCTAGAATTATACATTTTACTACGGTTTTCATTATTAATTTACATGATTGTTTTAAACAATTTCTGAAGGGATATTTTATTTATATGTGACTTTTCTTAGCTATTTTATGTGATTAATTTGATTTTTACACTTTGGTAACAGTTTACATTATAAACATTTAAGAATTTATTATTGATATACAGATAAATAGTTATATTGTTAAATAAATTGTCTTTGTGATTCAGTAACTCGAACATTGTTTATCGCGGTTACTGTTTTAACCGAATTTAGCACTTAACGTGTTCGCGCTTTTATCGTTTCGTTTCAGAAGTTGATTCACACTCACAAAATAATTAAAAATACTTGAATCGGCTTCTAAAAGGCGGCGGCACGTTACAACCCTTTATAATTGTTTTAATTAGTAAAGTCAATTTGTACCATTAAAATACTTTATTTATAATAGTTCTTGATTTATCAAAAAAGCTTTATTACCTGTATTGTTAACTTCTGCTACACAAAATTTAATATTCGATCAGGCCATAATCGATAATTCAAGCAATTGTTTGCTGTTTATTTAAGAATATTGGGTAAATTAAGCAATATTTTGTACCATTCACGTTAATGATTGATATAGTTTTAGTTAAACTAGAATTCATTAAAATAATTCAGATATCTGTCTTATAAAAGAAAGTATAAACCTAAATTAAAAATTTATTTGAATACACCTCGTATTTTTACTTCTAAAATGTTGCAAAGTGATTTTAGTTAAAATTCCGTTAGTATTATGTCAGAAATATCAGAAAATTGTGGGAATGCAAATACGACCACGCGTCAAGAACAAACAAAGTTAAAAGCTGTTAGTTACAAAGTATAAAAGTTATGCACACGAGAAATTAACGGGCATGATACCATTTAAAGCTTAAGAAATAATAAATGAGTTACAATTCAACATGTATAAAGATATTTTTCTTGGTGCCTAGCTCTCGGGCATGATCTAATCACGTGGGGGGGGGGAACGGACAGTCCCGTGAGAAAAGAATCTGAGGCGCGGAAATAGCAGTAGTAAGACAAATACGTTTGTGTTAGGTAGTAAAAAGTATTGAGTGCTTGTTCAGGAGTGTTTTCTTTATTTTTAGGGAAATAATATGGGCCTTTATTAGAGTTATTAAGTTCCTGCCTGGCTTCTGACCTATAGGCAGTAAATCCAAGTAGTTTGGGATAAACCTTTTAATAGAAAAACGGCTAACTTCTTCTATGCATCATCCTACCCATGGGAGTTATCTATCCTAAGAATTGAGCAGTAGAAGCGCTTCCCCTAGAGCGTTTTTGCACCTGTAAGTGAAAATGTCTATTACTTCACCGTTAAAAACCAGGTTGCTCGGCAATCTTGTCTTTATCAGAAACCCTTGCTGCAAAATTTAAGTTTTTCAATAGTAATAATTATTATTAATAAGGGACATTGGTTCCCGATTTAACTTATCACTTCAGAGGAATTACAGAAGAGTTTCTATAATTCTTTTGCGAAGCGAAACAAATGAGTTTTCCGTCGCATTAGTTATTGAACGCTTTAAATGAACGTTTTTGTTGTGAATTATAAAATTTAGCCCAGTAATGTTGGTTGCATCTTAGTTTAATCAGTAATTTGTAATCAATAATTTGATTTTATGAAAGATAGTATACGAGGGTTCTTTAATTCTTGATTTCTATTGTTTATACATTTGATGTTTATGCTTATAATTATCGTCAAAGCCATTAAGGTTTGTCTTCTAAAGGGATTTTTAAATCCACCTTTAATTTAGTTTTTGTAAGTAAACAAAAACCTTGATTGCTTTGGCTAATGTAAAGATCATTGTTCCAATTTTATCTAGAGAATAGCTATTTATTCTCGAATTCGAATCCGTCTTTTGTGTACAAATGCAATTTGTGAATTTAAACTATATAGTGTGTTTTGTGCTCAACTTAGCCTTTTATTTATTCTAAACATCATTTATTTCTTAATATTATCAACAAGTCAGTGTGCGCCTGACAAATTTAATTTTGGTTCAGAATTTGTTATTTTGTAAAGTGTATGAGAAAATATTTGTTTCAAATAAAATTTATAACGTTAATTATCGTCTAAATGGCCTTCAGCATTTTTAAAATAATTCATGACAAGTGTAGTATATTCTGATTTTTGTGCCGCATTGATTCAACTTGAAATTATCATAGACGATTCGATTTACTTTTGATATACAGAGTGTATCAATAATCTCGATTCATCTTTGGTTTAATAATCATTAGATAAAGATCTAGTTTAGTTATTCAGGGGGCTTCACTCCTGACTTTATGATTACGATTAGCACTTCGCCTATTACAGAGCGATTATAAACAAGTGAGCACTTCTAGCATTAGTACATTTCCTTTCACTCTTAATCCAGTATGTGCAGTACCGCTAGAGTGTCTGTCCCCACTTTTAAGGTAGGTCACTAACATCGTGATGTTTCACAAACATCGCCTGATTGCAGTTTGACTTGAGAAAAGTGGCGTCCATCTTTACCGATTTTGTCTTAATTCTACAGTGTTTAGCCTCACAAGTATTAACGAACCACACCTCGCTCCCCTGAACCTTTGCAAGCCGTGGTTAAACACGTGATTTCTGCCACTTGCGTTACTGTCAATTTAGCCTGATACGTTATAGTGACAGAAATATACAGGGTGCGGCAGCATAACTTCCTGTTTTCAAAACTTAATAAAACCCATTGTATGAATCAGAAAATTTTTATTTGCTTTTTATAATGTAGGT
>JAHWXV010948473.1:0-10567 GCA_024586415.1 Phrixothrix hirtus | reverse complement strand
TAATGATTTTTTTAAAAGTTATTGCATTTCTTAGCCATAATGACCTTTTATATAGTTTAGACTGTTTTTCAGAAGTTCTCTAAAGAAAATAACCAAGAAACCAAAAGTCCTAGCTAAATGAACATTTATATTTGGGGTTATAACTGCCTTTGTATGCAAAATGAAGAATTTAGTAAGAATTAAATAAGCTGAAGTTCCAGTTTATTTCTGTTATTTTTAGATATTTCCCAAATTTTCATTTTTCGCGATTTTCTTGAAATATATGCATAAGGGTAAGTCGGGTTTTATCTCACACCAGTTCTTTTTTGTAAGAGTCTGTAATATTTCAGTAGAACTAAAATGAATGATGTGATGTAAATGACTCATTACTGCAATGATTTATAAATAAATTCACGGTAATGAGTTAGGTATTGGAAATCATTACATCAGTATTCTTCCTAATTTTATTCTTTATTTGTCTTGAAAATTCCAAAATATCTCCTTTCTATATAAAGAACCCTTTTTTCCTAAGAACTTTGTCTTGTTAAGAACCTGTTATAAATAAATATAAATATAAACGTTTATTAGTAGTGTACTCTAAAATAAATATTAAGTTGAATACGTATAAATAAATGATTTATAAGTTAGCGAAGATAAATAAAGGTTCTACAACAATTAACTAGTCTCGTTAAATATTTAATTGGATTTTATAGGACCTATCCTAAATGTCTCACAATATTTTGCCTTATTTCTCCTGCCAAACGGACATCCCACATACTAGACATTATTGTGTGTCGACTAAATTATCTTCATCTAAAAATGTTTCCTAAGGGAGCTAGGGCTTTTTGCGGATGGCGCCGTCAAGTCATTTTTTAAAATTTTCTCAAGAAAAAGTCTTTAAAAAGTTTAAATTTAGTACAAGGACTAAGTAGCAAATGACAAGTGGCCATTGTAAATACGATTTTTTCTATTACCATCACAAGCGATTCACTTGCGAGGGGGAGGGGAATAGACATTTTTGATTATTTTGTTTATCTTCAAATTTTTGACATATTTTACGTTAAATTTGAAAACTAAGATATTTGCAATAATAACATGCTCCTGTTTGAAATCGCTAGCATGTACGATTTTTGAGAAAAATCAATTTAAATGCTTTGTGTTTCTGGCATACAATCACATTTAATTACTACATGATTTCTAAAATTACTAACTGAAGTTTTATTTCTTGAAGATAATGTAAAACAACAATTTACGTTTAACTGAAGAAACAAAATTGAAGATATTTAACAACAACAATAGAAACAATTTTACAACGAGTGCTCTACATGATGACCATCTATTTCAATACATTAATCTATTCCTTTCAGTAAAGGTTGTCTAATTATTGTAAAAATTCCATGGCTACTTCTGATTTCATTACAAGCGTTGTCAATTCTTATCCAAAACTTATCATGAGTCTCTATCGGAACAGCACAGACAGACGACTTTAAGTAGCCCCAAACACAAAAATCATAGAGGTTTAGATCTAGGGATGTTGAAGACCAATCGATTTGACCACCTCTTCCAATCCATTGGTGGTGTTAAGTAATTGACGAACGTCTCTCCTACGGGTATAAATGAGCTAGCCAAGCATCGTGCGAGAACTATAAGTTCTGTCCGATCATCAGCAAAACATCGTCTATTAAATCAGGTAAAACATTTCCCAGAAATTTAAATAATCCTATCACATTAAACGGCCACCTAACTCTACAGGTTCCAGCAGCTGATTACCTATCCAGACATTTATACTAAATCTTTGCTGGTGCTTAGTGTCTTTTTTTCGTGAGAATTTTCAGCAAGATAGGCATAATGATGTGTACTATACGAATTAAAAGTCCATCTCTGGTAAAAGAAGCTTCATCACTAAATAAAATATGAGAAAAAGAAGTAAGATCCAGATCCTTTTTGTTCTGCAACCAATTTGAAAAATGCTCACGAGTAGAGGAATCACCATAAAACATTGCATAGACTGGTTGAAAATGAAAAGAATACGTAGTAACGAGTCTTCTGAAGCTAATCTCAGAATTATGCTCAATTTTGACCAAAATATCGTCGTCCTATTCCTTTATAATTTCAGGGTGTCTACCAGTTTAATTATTTTTAGGAAATACTGAACCGCTTTCACTTAGTCTTTGGTTTAGGGTTATAAATGATGAGCGACTGGAATACCTTCTATTTGGAAATTTTTCCGCGTATCTTCATTCCACTGCACGCGCACTACATTGTACTTCCCTATAGACTAAATGAATATCATATTCTTCATTAGAAAAATTAACAATTTTGAATAAAACTTAGACTTAGTTTTACCTTTCTAAGGCAACACATAAAATAACTGTTTAACATCAAAATAATTTGACATTTGTAAAAGTCTGATTTTGTCGATTTGTCAAAGACAACTCGTAACTCAGTAATCAAACGTGATTTTATGTCAGAAACACAAAAAATTCAATTTGATTTCTCTCGAAAACTGAACCTGATAGCGATTTCAAATAGGAGGACATTATTATTGGAAATATCTTATAGTGTTCAAATTTGACATAAAATATGTGAAAACTTTCAAGATAAAAACATTTTAATCAAAAATGTCTGTTGGCCCATCCAAGAGAACCGCTTGTGATGGTAATAAAGAAACTGTATTTACAGTGGCCCATTTATTATTAGTGGCTTGGTCCTTGTACCAAGTTTAAACTTTTTAAGGCTTTTTTTAGGATACCTTAAAAAATTGATTTGGTATTCATAGGGACTGAACTCCCTTAGGAAGCATTTTTGGATTAAGGGAATTTAGATTAAATTGCCTCAGAATTACGTCTAGTATGATTTGATTGCAAAGTTTCTTGGCACTTTGCATAGTGAATATAATCTAATTTACAGAAGTTCTAATTTATTTTCAGATATTATGGACAAAATATTTCGGAAGCTGACTTGAAAATCCTTTCATAGAGTTTCATTTGTTTCTATATGGACGATAAAACGAGCACATTAGCTTTTAATAATGCGTCTTAAATAGTTTAGATCTATTAAAGTACTTTTTACATTTAGGAATCGATGATATTAATTGAAATCAGAAAAACTTAAGCTATTTAAGATTATATAAAGGCGATATCCATATATTTCTAATTTTGGTATTATCAATTTATCATATGCAAATAAAAAGTGGTTATGTAAATTTAATGCGTTTTATTGCACAATACATTAAGCTAGACATTTGAGGAAAAATAGTATAATAAAAAGTTTGGTTAAATTATTAGCACTAAATTGAGGTCGGGAAATTATGCGCAATGAACAGTGTGGGCCCCATTACATCTGGCAGTCATTTATCATTACACCACTTGAGTATATTTCGAGAATTACATGCAAGTGCTTTTATAAATATGATCGTTGAAAATCTAGAAAAGAAATTTATTTTAGAAAAAAGTGTATTATATGCTTACGGATTTAGGCTCCGATTTGAGTTTCTGACATCTGATGTTCTGCTTCTTAGAATTAATTGAGAAACATCTGGTACAGAACGTTCAAGAATACAAATACATGTCAGTTAATAAAATTAGTATTTTCTCAGAACTGCTTAAAAGTTATAGAAAATATTCCAGAACTTAGAAACAGCAATAAATAACGAAGGTTAACTAGATAAACGTTTGCGCACTAAATCTTATATAAAAAAGGTGCTGAAACTTAAAGATAGGATTTTAGAATGGCCAATAGATAAACGATTTACACTACAATCTTGAAAAGATAATGCAATATAACTTAATATAAAAATAATCTTTGATATTATGTAAGGGTTTACCTAAACTCACATTCTTAACGAAAATCGCGAGTTATTGCAAATACCCTAAATATAGATTCATATTTTATTTATTTTTAATAAAGTGCTGTATTTTGAGCCCGGGATATACGTAATGGTGTTCAATAAAAAGTATTTTCACTAAGTATATACATTGGTGAAAGATGGAACTGTATAATATTTTATAGTGATTATTTTTATTTCAAGTAGGTTAATTGCAAATATTATAGTAGTCGGTAATTGTTCTTGCTGCTTAATATAATTAGCTGTTTAATATGCTCAATATTTAAAGGAACAATACAAATGAAAGAAATATATGCATTTTTCACCGCTTTCTAGAATTGAATGGTTGATGAAAAGAATTATAATTTTCAATAAAAATGTAAATGCAATGTGTTTGTCTACATATTTTTGCAGAATTTTCAATTTTCACGCTAGAAATAGTCATGAGGGAAGTAGAACACAGTCCCAGATAAACATTATACTGTTAGTTTTATATTGCCTATTTAGTTGCTTAGATATGTACTTTAATAGCACTAATAGCGCTATTTTATTATCAGTAAAGCAGTATTCAAGTAGACATACAATTCGCCATGGAAATTGAATTTAATGTCTCTATTTCGTTCATAGATGTCCTCATTATCCGTACATCACACAGGTGAAGTATTGGGTCATTCTGTTTATCGCAAATCGTAAATTCCTGCACTCTAATTCGCATCAGCACTCGTGTCAAAAGATGTCTGTCAATTCTTTTATCCATAGGGCTATTGGTATTTCCAAACAAGAAACTAACTAATTCAATAAAAACTGTTTTTATTAATGGTTACTGTTTTCTAGTTTTTCAAAAAACTATCATACGGCATTCATCCTAAAAATTAAAACCCATCTTTAAAAACATTGATTTACTACCCTACATTGACAAGACTACTCATTATATAGGAAACATTGTTAATAGAAATAATGTTAAGACAAAATGCATGTCAAATATCCCAGAGTCTTATTTCTCCTAATGATATCTACAATAGTTTATTTTCTAAAGATGTTTACAAAATATTTTGCTCTTGTGGCTTTATTTATATCGGAGAAACTGGGCGCATCACTGAATATGCACGATAAAAGCAAATACATTTTTAAGTTTGTTATTGTGACGTTCCATCATTTATCCGGTTCTATCAGATTTCTGTTGTTTATATTTCTGGTTTCTTATTTAAGAGGAAAATCTACGAAACCTTAGAAATCTTCAAATACCCTTCTAACATTAACTCTGACGATGACTTTGCAAACTCCCTTCTTTGGCATGTGCTTAGCGAATTATACCGGTAGGCAATAATGTGCAGCCATCCATAAAAAGTGTCTCCTACTATAGTAAACCACAACCGCAAAACTTTTCACTGATTTCATTACACATGCTGCTTGAAGATGTACCTCTGACATCGAGCCATATCCGTCCCTCGGGCCAAAGGTCCTAGGTATGTATGCCGTCGCTCTCTGGGCGTTATCATCTATATGACTACCTTGGTGCATAAATAGCTATTATATACCATTTACTGTGAAGTATACATTGATAAATTAAATTAACTGTCAATGTCAAAATCATGTAATTTTATGTTCTTGGACTGATTCGGTTTTAAATTTTTTGAAAATGTAAAAAATAAGACATATTTCTCAGCACTAAAGTATTTTTTAATCCCTCGATAGATTTTTGTAATAAACTTTCTCTTTTGGGATATAAGAAGGCACTTTAGCCCCTTGGTATATATCATACTACAAGTATTAGCGCGTTTAAATTTAATCTTGCTCCCTTGGAACTAAAGTAAAATTTTAATCCCTTGAGATAGAAAGCGTTGCTTTGATCATGGAAACAAGTGACTAAATGTAGCATTTCAGTCCCAGAAGTACAAAAATATAAGCGCGAAATCGCGGTGACATCTTATGGCATTAACCAACATGTCTACTGTTGTGAATAGAAAACGTCTTTGTAACAGCTCATCAAGTTCACAAAAAAAAATAAAATCCAAGTCGAATTTGAACTAGCCTTATTTCATAAATTTACTTTTATAACAAAGAAAATTATCTTTTGACTTCTACATATGCAAAACTAATTTACCAAGGCAGATGGGACAATCTACAGGAATTATCAGTTTAGGAAGTACGAAGCCGTAAACTGTATAACCTTATAAAACTATTCTTCTATTAAAATTTGTGAAAATAGAAAATTTCACAGTAATAAAATTAGAAACTTGAAACCTCTCAGATTAACGTAAATCCATTGTTTCTGTTACGTCCACCTCGAGCTAATTTCTCAATATGGAATGTTGAACCTTTCTTCTATTTAAATTCAAAGTAAGTTACAAGAACAAGGTAATTTACTGAACGGTGTTCTCGGGGCACTGTAAAATAAAAACCACTTGAAGGTAAGTTAAATACAGAAAACTTAGACTCAATTTACGAGAACTAAATAGTGTTTCTTTGCAAAAAGTAAAATCGCAAAGCATAAGCCATTTCTAAGGAATTTTCCATATTAAACCTCACCTTTCTATAATTCAGGCCTTTTTATGCCATCACAATGAAGTTTACAGCAATTAAAGACAATTCGCAGGAAGTCTTCAAAATCAAACCACGTGTAATATTGGAAGGGAGGTACCAACACTTTCGCTATCTGTATAAGAAGCACGTCACACGCAGCATACACACCAAATTATTTCCTGTTAAACAACCATGGAATTACACATGCTAAACCGAATTTTTATAAATGTGGAAAGTTAACAATTAAAGACTTCGAATACAGAATTAATTAATTTAACTTGAAAAATTCACTTCCAGAAAAAACTAATAATTGTAGCTATGAAGTTGTATTGTAACAATATATCATTGAAGCATCATAAACTTGTGCACGGAGTCACAGTTATAATTCAATTTTAAGTTGTAAGTAGTAATGAAATTTTGGATGTGATGAGCATATACAGGGTATTTAGATAATAAGGATTTACATTAATAGCAGATACATCTTGGTATATTCAACAGAAACGTTTATAAATTATGTTTTTAGATTGTAAAATGTTCGCAATTTTTGTAGTTACAATTAAAATGATTCAGACATGTAACCGCTACAATTTAAAATCGGATAATAGGAAATTCAGCTTTACTCTTATCATTCTTTGGTTTATTGCGATTTTCTAGAAATTAGCTGAAACGATGTTTTTAAATTTCTCATGTTTCTTAACCATTTATTGTTCTATCATATAGCCTAGGCGGTTTCTCAGAAAATTTTCCGTAAATCGAGTAACCGGAAGTACTTTTACCCTAAGCTCCGAATAAAATAAGTATGAAATTAAAAGTCCTAGCTAAATAAAAATTTATATTTGAAGTCTATCTTTATATGCAAAATCAATTTGATTAAAATCGAATAATTAAAAGTATCACTTCATTCTTGTCCTTTTTAGATATTCTCTGAATTTTTGATATTTAGTAATTTTCTTGGAATCGGCTCGAACACTTTTTTTTAAATTTGGCGCACTTATTAGCTTTTTAATTCCATTTTATGCACACTATGCGGTTTTTCTAATACATTTCTGAAAATCGAATAGCTGGAAGTAGTTAAATATTAATTTTATACTTTCTTACACGCCCAAGCAATAATTTAATTAAAATTGAATGATGGGTAGTGCTACTTTATTTTTGCGACTTTTAGGTACGCTGCAATTTCCTTAAAAACAGCTCTAACGATTTTATGCCTTGCGAAGTTTCTTATGCCTATGATGCTATTTTACGCAAATTAATTAGTTTCTCTGAGAAAATTCGCTGAAGCAAGTTCGAGGGAAATCTCAGGGGTCAAGTAGCGTTGCAACTATCGTTCCCAAAATAAACATAAATAATATTTTAATCTTATCTCGACATTATTTATATTACTATAATATGTAAGAGAAAGTCGTATTTTATCTCAAACCAGATTGTTTTTGTTAAATACAGCATGTAATCGAACGTAGCCCATTTCTTTTAAAATTTGCACTTGTAGTCGAACTTTATGCAAAATTTTCAAACTTTTTTTTCGAATTGGATTAGAATCTTTTACAGATATGTGTTCGCTAAGGGCACGTGGATACGTGTGTTAAATAATGAGCCTTATTTCAAAGAGACTCTGTATATTATAGTTCAAAATAGTAAATTGTTGAGGAGCATGTATGTGGTATGAAAACTACAGTGTTGAAATTATATTTTATGGTATGTATTCATATAACGCATATTTAAGTATCGATAAGCAAATAATTTGTATGTAAGTTGAGAATTTTAAAAGTTTTTATTTTTCCTACAGCATAATCGTTAGTAGTGTGCACAAGGAGGTCTCTAAAACAAGTTGTGCTTTAAAGGTTATTAGGTAACGGTTCAACAACTATAACGTATTTATTTACAGTTTGTAAATAGCAGTTGCTATTTTCATGTTGGTATTTGCGTAAATATCAAGTAGTCTGTTTCAAATAAAAAGTGATTTTGATTCGATTTTAATGTTTAATTTTCTTTCTCTTATTTCGCTACTAAATATGAAGGTGTAATCAAATACAGGGTATAATACACGTGTATAAGTGCTTTTAAAACATTTATAACGGTAGAGACTCAGCTAAGCAACGTACCATTAAACCTGCTGCGCGTGCTTCGATAGCTGGCTTATACATCTGTATCATAATATACTATTTTCGTGGTGCTAACTGTATTAAAATGATTATTTTAATATAGTACAATTATAATTACTGAAGTTAATAAAAATTTTTATCTTCCCAATATACGATAGTGTAGGGAAGTTATTAGAATTGGTCAAAATTTCACATATACTAACTTCAACATGTCTTGAGATTTGCAAGTCCTCCAAACATGTTATACCAATTTAAGCGTGATGCTTGTCTGTCTATCTGCCTGTTTGTGGGTCATTTGGTTAAATTGAGTCTCTTATGCACAATAACTTAAAAACTACTCAACAGGTTGCTCTCAAATATTAAGGGTTCTTATGTGGAATAAAACATTTTCAATATAACATATATTTCTGATTAAACCCTGCAAAAGAACGTATTGATATGTATATAGTGGGACGTGTTCTTTCTGTAAGTATTTTTAAATATGGCGAATATTTCAAAAATGGCTGGGTCGTTTTATCCACGATAACTTAAAAATAACTTATGGGGTTGCTCTTAAATTTGAAAGCCAATTAAGGTAGAATCTTTTGAGTTCAAAAGCTATTGTTGATATTGATAAAGGAGGTTGGATGGTGGTGGAACAAAAAATTTATAGGATAACATAATTTTGTTTAAACTATGGGAAGTAGATAGTCAAACAACTTTTTTAAAGTAATTTTCTACTAGGATGGATTTTAAATAAAAATTCGTGAATTGTTTAGCAATCATGTTGTAAGGAGAATATGTACAACTAAAACTTGCTTGGCTTCTTAACAACATCGTGTTTGAAGTTTAAACGGTACTTCAATGTGTTTGTTCATAACCTTATCTAATGCTGAAGAATTTTAGTAATATTCCGTTATTTATTATTCCTTTATTTTCCTTTAGCGTGTATTCTTAATGTTATCTTATTATAGAACTTAATTAAATATGGTCTGTTTTATTAAAAACTATAAACAACTAATTGAAATTTAAAGAATTTTTGTAATTTTTGATTGAAGTTTATTATATGAATAAAGATTATGTGGACATCCATCCAAGTACTTACCGTGACCAACCTTACTTATCCTTTACAATCATTATAAATGTAACTAGAACAGATTTTCGCAATTTTTGAAAGGATGTTGTTATTCAAAAACTATGTTATTAATCATTTAAGAAGTTACCGCACCCAACCATGTCCAAAGTTTGTGAGCGTTGTAAAAATAAGAGGAAAAACATTTATTAAAATTGATATTAAGATAGCGCTTTAAGTACGGTTTGGCGAAGTTATTGGAAGCAGTGCTCACTTTCTTATATTCCCAATTTTTTTATTAGAGTTTAATAGAAAATAATTTTACTACTTTACTATCAAAAAACTTCACATCATCATGATAACTTCTTAGTTTTTTTGAATAAAATAAGTATTTTTAAAATTAAACAAATTAATATAAAATTTTGCAGGTGTTTGGACTTTAAAAAACGTAATGATAGAAATAGAACCTCCAATAGTTGAAAGAGGAGCAAGTGCACTGCTTCGCTGTAGTTACGATTTAGAAGGAAAGCCATTATATTCTGTAAAATGGTATCGTGGTCAGCGTGAATTCTATCGTTATACACCAAACGAAGTTCCCACAACCAAGGTTTTTCCATTTATTGGGTTAGAGGTCAATGTTAGTTCATATTATTGACCATAAAATTGATATTATAATGAATATGTGAATTTTAGCTGGAAATGTCAGACGAGCACCAAGTTGTTCTACAAAATGTTGATTTCAACCTATCAGGAAACTTTACTTGTGAAGTATCTGCAGATGGTCCTAATTTTGCTACAGATATAGTGTCCAGAAATATGTCAGTCGTTGGTATGTTGTTTTTATAATCTATTAATAACTTAATTTTGTTTTGATAGTATTATGCGAAATTAATCTTTATATTTTAATACAGTTTTAAATAATGTGTTACAGTTCTTCCTAAGGACCCCCCAACAATCACAACCGAAAGAACGGATTACGGAGTGGGCGACACTGTGCGAGCAAACTGTACATCATCACCGTCAAGACCTGGAGCCACTCTTATTTTTAGTCTTAATAATATGGTGGTAAGCGTGCTTTTATTATTT
>JAHWXV010948387.1:0-15846 GCA_024586415.1 Phrixothrix hirtus | reverse complement strand
AAAACCATTTGGAAAGAGAGAAGGCAACATGGAAAAAGATGTTTTCTCAAGGCAGAATTGTTTCTATGAAATCACTTAAGATTGTCGATTGTTCTCATCCTAGAAAATGTAATATGCTGTGTACAGAAGAGGTTCTGGGATCTGAAATAATAGATAAATAACGAACGTACATAAGTTCACTAGTATTGGAAAAGGTAAGAGCTGTTCAGAGAACTTATGCAGTGAATTCAAGAAGGTCAAAGACGAAACAGTACTTTCTAGTTAGAAATAATGAGCGTCTGCAAGTGTGTCGGCATGGGGTCTTAAGGTATTTCCGAAACTTTTGTGCAAAACTCTGCTTGAAAGAGATTATCATAATGTAGTTAAAGTAGATTTATGTGGATGTCATACCTCATCTAACAAAAGACCTGAAGCGACAAAAAACTATAATCTACATATAAAGTCGTTTTCTATTCTTTCAAGCCGCTATTGTAGGAAGGATACTGGCCTAAATTTCCAGATTATTTATGACCTTTATATAGAAAAAATCTAAAGAATGTTATTTATCATCTGAAAAACTGTGGTATTATGGAAATATACAGTGAGTATTTTTAATAGCGAAGCATCAAGGTTATTGAAATTCTGAAGATTATAAACTTTGCCACTTCATTGAAATAAGGGTATACCACACTAACTTTATTCCTAATTTGTACTAGATTATGTCATTGAGATAGAATAGTGGGGAGATGTCATCATGTGACCAAAAGTGGCATCACTTTGCGATCTTGATAGTATTTTCTGTTACGAAGCCGAATTCAGCTTATACCTTAAATATTATGTATTGTATTTGTGTTGTTTTAGTTTAGGATTATTTAAATTAGTTTGTATTCTATTTTGAATGCGATGTCTTGTTCTTTACCTAACTGTTACAGCAGGTCGTGTGTGAATAAGAAGAATAACATGCTACAAATAAGTGTAAACAATATACAGAACGGTATTCGCAAAATTAGGTTTTCTAATTTTATGATTTCATTGTTTGGTTTATTTTACAATTTTGTAGATTTCCTAAAAATTCCGTACAACAACAGTTATGGATAAAATTTGTAAATAAAGTTAACATCTATTAACTAAAGTAAGAACTTTCTTCATACACAAATGTTTATCATAATTTTCAATTAAATTCTCCTGAATGTTGTTCTGTTAAAAACGCCATATTGTTAGTATTCGAAGCCACACCTACTGGTATCATTTTCTGCTAGCATAAATAGTTAACATTTCATCTCTCTATATATTACCTCAATGAATTTTATTTTTTATGTAATTAATTTATTTTTATTTATTTTTTTATTAATAATTTTTATATTAAAGATGGCTTTTACTGTAGCAAATAATAAATTTATATTAAAGGATTTTCTCCCCAGTATATTTTAAGTACAAAACAATATTTGGGTGTGTTCAAATCAATCATGCAGTTTTCATTATTAGCTTAATTTTTACTGTTGTATAGAAAATTGTCATTTGAAAAACGTCAGTTACCTGTTAAAAGTGTTTCTTTTGGTAAGTAAATGTATTAGTTTGTAGATTAAATAAATTTTAAATTCCTGTTCATTATTCACCTTGACAATGTAGTTTATCATTCTTTCAATTTTATTTTCACTTTATGCCAACTATTTTTTTAAAAAAGTAAATTTCATATAAACAATGTTAAATTTGTTTTAGCAGAAAAGTATGAAGTGTGAACAAGTGCAAATTACGATCACTAAAGAAGAAATATTGCACAGAAGCAATCAATAACATAAAATTAGATGAAATTGAATGCTATAGTTTGAGAATAATTTATGAAATTTACAGTATTGAGGACAAATTATGAAATGTTATCAATACATCACATCATATACATTAGAATTTGATAAAACTTGTAAAATCTTATAATAGTTTTAAATACATGTTTAAAATATATAACTCCTACATTCACTTATCAGTTATGGACTGTAATATTATTGCTAGATATTTGGTAGGTTTTAAATAAAATTGTTACTGAGTTATAAGATTAAGAAAATAAAATGTATGCGTATATTTTACAATGTATTTCAATTATAATAATGTAAATTTATTTAGAAAATAATAGGATTAAATATTACATACAGAAAATTTGAATGATTTTTTGCACTATAAATGTGCATATAACTGCAAGACATCTTTTCTAGCACAATTATAATAATACAATAAACATTTGAAAGGTATTTTTCTAATATGAACACTGTTATATTATTTCTATTAACACTACTATAATTACACACACTCAATATTTAAATGGTTTCTCATCACTGTGAACATGTAAGTAACATTTCAAACTACATATTCTAGAGCTACTACACTTGAGTAGTTTTACTGCAGATGGTTAATTCTACCATGATAATCATTCAGTTTTGTTTTTGAACTAAATATAAGTTCTACCTTAGGAATTAAAGCATTTTCATTGTAGCTTGAAGTAGGGGAGACAGGGGATGCTTGATACAGTTTTTGTATTTATGCCAATAAAAAATTATTTGGACAATTTAAAACTTAATTAAATCGTTAAACCTGTTGTATAAGGTATTCTAAAACATTGTACTTAACCATTTTGCTAATATACAATATTTTCAACTTTTATGTGTATTTTCTTAAAATGTTCTATCTTGTATCATGACTCCCCATGCATGGGTTCTTCGATACAGCAGTTGGGGAGGTATGATTCATAGCTAATAAATGTTATGTGCAAGCTATTTTTAAAGGAAAGATATTTGAGAAATGTTAGAAGATCGTAAAGCGATAAAATCAAAATATTTAACTATTTGTAACAGTACTTTTTAATAAAAACAATCAACATTAAGTAAAAAATAACCTCTTTCTCTTTAATAACATTTATTAAGGAACAAAATTATTCAACAAGCATTGCTTCTGTGTAATAATTTTAAATTAAAGGCATCTACAAATAATCTCTATGCAAAACATTTAAAAGTATAAAACATTATTGAACTGTAAAACCTTTTCTAATAACTCTGTATCCTCTAATTTCACTGAAGCGGAATCAGATTCAAAAGATTTGTCACTGTCAAAATTTTCAGATATTTCTGGTTTTTTCTTTATTTTTGATTTTAAGTATTTTTTTACGTTTTTCTTTCCTAAAAAAATATTCCTTTTTGTTGACTTGTATATATCTACTCTTGCCTTCCTATTTCCTTGCTCTTCTTCAATTTGAAGTTTATTTGGAGTATCTGTCAAAATTAATGATTTTCTAGTCTTTCTCTTCTTTCTTGTTGATTGGTTTATTTCATTATTTATTTTTGGAAATGGTACTCTCTCTTTAGGTCGTACTTACTAGAAGCACACTTGTAGCATCTGCAATGTCTTCCATTATAATGTGTTAACATTAGGAAGTTTTATTCTATTTGTTAAATGATAAGTTTATCTAATAAATATTTTCAAATTCAATAAGTAAGTATCAAACGTTTTCATACCCAGTGATAAGTAAACCAAATGTTTTCATATTCAAAGTTGTAAAGAGAGATACATTTATAATTGCAACTAAAAACATTTCGAAGCAAATAAACCAATCACTATTTATTATTCTTATTTATTATCTATTGAATTCTCAAAAAAAATGGTACATCGAAAGGTATTAAGTGACGAGTGATGTAAATTTATTATAAGTTCATATAAATAAGGCAATTCTAATAAAAATATTACAAAAACTTTTCATTTGGTATATTTAAAACTATTGGTACAATTAAGATGTCTTCAAAAAATTAGGGTTACGTAAAATATCTCAATAAGTTGATAGAACTTTACAGATTATTAAGGAAAATCAACATGCTAACACAGTGAGTTAAAAAATGTATGGGAAATTCTGACTTGCCAATGAAGAATTAAAGAACTGGGTTATCGTTTCTACATGGTAATTATAATCTAATTTGCATGTATTACGTAATAATTTGTAGGCAAAGACAAAACCACTGTTTATGGTAATTCAAAAATATCGTCAAGTATAATGGGTTCGTGAACATAAACACTGGATGCATAGTGGAACAAGGTCATCTTCAGCTATGAGAGTAAATTCTAGCTATCTGTTGGAGACAGATGAAGTAGAGTAATTAGAAACAAATTCGAAGATATCCAAATAGATTGTTTAAAAAGAACCGTTAAATTCCCTATGAGGATAATGGTTTATGACAGCATGTCAAGTAAAGATGTTGGCTTATTACATTTTATATATGGTATCATTAATGCCGCTACATATCATAACATTCTAGAAAAATAACGTTTTTCATCATTTAATAAGTTACAGATAAATGGTGAATTCATATTTCAGCAGGATAGTGCCAGCAGTCACACTACAAAAACAACAACTACTTGGCTTGTTAGCCACAATATTGAAAGTTTTGTATTGATCATTAGGCAGTCCTGATGTAACTCCTATCAAACATGTCTGGTGTATAATGAAAAAGTCTTAACTTTCAAAAGTAGTTAAAATAAAAGTCGTACGAATACATTATGTGTTTAGACTTGTAATAGTTTTGAGTATTAAGCAGGATATGATTTGACGGAACTCACAGCACACATACCTGGTATAATGTTTCTGTATTAGCTTATCTGATACCTGTTATTGAAAGATTTATGCTTTCTTTGTCGAGTTTGAGTTTGCTTATAAATGTTTTGATGAAAAACAAAATTGCAACCCTTTATTACATGGTTCCCTACAAGGGTAAGGATTGGCCTGACTATCTGAGACATCAATGATGGTAGTTGATAGTAAGGTGTATTGTGTTCTGTTTTTGCAACAATGATTCGATAAGCTAGTTTTTGACCAAGAGACATTGTAATATATTGAAAAGTGGCAACACTGGAAAATAACATAATTCGGATTATTTGTGGTCATACATATAAGATGGCTAATATTATTTTAATTAATAAATGTTATTTATGATCATCTTCTAATTTATGCTCTAAATAGTATTAGTGGCTACCTCGATACATATCAAATTGGCAATGAAAATAAATATTATTAGTTTATTGCTTTCTTCCAGATATAGTGTGCACATGTTGAAAATTGGTATAATATAATTAATAATTCGGGAAATGGAAATGGCGCAACAAATTATTGTTGTAAATCTAGGTAATATTTCCTGTATATCAAATTTTAATGTTGCAGATGTTTTTGAAGTCTTATTGGAAGATTAGAGTAATATTTTCTTGTTAATAAAATTGAAAAGGATGGAAAGGTGCCAATATTGCTAACATCCATAAACATAAATGTCTATAAAATTTTGAAAAATTTGTGTGTTCTAGACAGACTGTTGAGTAAAACTTGTAGACAGATAGTAGAATTATAGTCAAAATAGTTTAAACCAAAAAAGAATTCAGGCAAACAAATGAATCAGTTCAGGAATGGTACATTAAGGTTAAAGATGCAGTAGCACAATGTGAATTTGGAGCAGAATTAAATGGGTAAATTAAGCATAAGTTTGTAGTAGCTATGAAACCAGGAAGAATTCTCAACTATTAATGTAAGGAGTCTGTTATAAGGCAATTGCAAGAATTATATGACATTGCTTTAAATAAAGAGGCAACCTTGGAAGTAAATTGAAGTATTAAAATAAATCGACGACAACAAATTAACAAGAATTCAGAAGTTGCAGTTGAAAGTCAAAGGGTCAGAAAAAGTGTGTTAATTGTGGTAAAATGTAATGATGATTTTAATAGATGTAATATAAAAATTATAATTGTAATATCTGTAAAAAGAGAGGGCATATTGCTAAAATTTCTAATTTTAAAATAGGTACTAATAATGTGGAGATTGTTGACTCTGAAGTTGGAATTCTCAGTGTAGATTTAGATTCTGTGGGTCACGTTCAACCTATTTATTTAAATGTTGAGATTAATAGTAAACCTATTCAAATGGAGATAAGTAGTTATGCTATACCGGTCCTGGATTGGAAGTGACGTCATCAAAACTTATTTATACGGAGCTGATATCAGAATTAGGTTCCCCGGAGTGGGGGTAGTCGGCCATTTTGTGGATGACCCATTTTTTGGATGGAGTGGGGGTAGTCGGCCATTTTATGGGTCGGCTTTTGTGTGCTGCCATTTTGGAGTGCGGCGGCACATGCGTAGGATTAAAAAAATCAGATTTAGCGTGAATATCACCATGATGTAAGGATACATGTACATTGTTTTGTAGTAAAGGAAAGAGAGAATGAGCGGGAGACAGAGAAAGACAATTAATTATTAGAGCGTCAGCATTTTGGGGCGTGGTGGCGCATGTGCGGCATTGAAAAAGTCTGACTTAGCGTGAATAATATGTGCATCTTTTTTAGTAGAGACAATTAATTATTGATCTCATTTCTTATCAGACAGGAGTTATAATTAGCATGCAAAAGCGGATGTCCTCATTTCTTAACAGTCTAGACAGGAAATGGAGTGATATTAGATTATAATTAGCATGTGAAAGCATTTTCTTATCAGACAGGAAATGAATCAGATTTATAATTAACATTCAAATGCCGACGTTCACATTTCTTATCAGACAGGAACTGGGTTCGAGTTATAATTAGCAATTAGAAGCATTAGTAGAGTGTATTTGTTGACGTGCACACGACCTTATCATATATGTGAAAATAATCTATATGACACGAATGTTGAAGAAGAAGAAGAAGAAAGGCAAATACATTTTACATTGACCCCATTACAGTTTATCGAAAATCACTTGGAGTATCGATGTCAATTGACTACAGAGAAAAATTTAATAATAAACGCTTCAAGATATTCGCTTGGAATATACGATTCGCTTCACAAAAATACATCGAAATTGGGTGTAGCATCTACTTCGACTTAAAACCAATTGTTAGATGAAGTTGTGTGAACTGTTATTCGTGGGGATTTTCGACTCGTGATAATGTGATAGTACTATCTATTGAAGAATTGCAAGATCTTCTAAATAGAGACGTTTACATACAATATAAATCCTTTAAGTCGGATGAGTTAGCTTCTGTAAGAGGAAAAAGGCGGACAATTTGATAATGGTTATTTTATGCTTGATGAATATTTAAATAGTAATCTTATTATTAATTATAACTTTGAATTTGAGTTCGATACACGATCCTTCATAAAAAGTCTAATAATTAGACATTATCAGTACAACTCCATTCATTTTGATGAAAGTGATACAGTCGAATTGTACGCATTAAAAGGTATTATTAAGTACAAGACAAAATTATTGAACAAATTGAATTTATACAATTACATCAATAATAGTATTATTACTAATTTTGTTAATATCAACTGGGATTTAGCTACATTAAAAAAGAACGTGAACAGTTTGAATTGTGAAGATCGTTTTATTACGTTTATTCGAAACTATTTAAATAAGAATGAATTATCGCAGTTAAATTTAGCCGTATTTACTATATTAAAGTATAACAAAAGTTTGATTTTACAATTTTTTAACAATTACCTCATTCGCAGTTGCCAAAGTAGTAATAAAAATAATGACATCTAATAGATATAACAATAATAATGTACAATTAACTAGATGTAAGAATGCAGCGGGAGCTAGCGTTAAATATAAATATATTTTTAGAGGAACTAAGACGTCTTAAGCCTATGATAATAATGTATGATTTGTGTAACAAATTTGATAATAGTTTAAATATGAATCTTGAGCGTAGAATTTAGGATTTATGTAAGAAATTTGGCAATAGTTTAAATATGTGATGCTTGGTTATTATCTAATAGATATATAATACGTGTAAGAATAATATAAGAATAATATTATTTGTGTAAAAGTATAGAATAATAAAAAAATATGATTTGTAGAAGGTGTTTTAATTTTTCGAACCTTATAAGTTGATGATATCTATAAATAGTGATCACGATTATTAGCGTAATGCAGTAAAATTGGAAATGCTGTAAATGCATTTATGTGCAAGATAACATTTTCGCTAAGTCGACATTCTGTAATCTAAATTGACTGTTTCATTTTCATTTCTTGTTATCTTTGTGTAAAACTTATTTTTAGATTTACTTGATTTATATTACATAAATGTTATAATTATTGCACATTACGAGGTTGGCTATAAGTTTTTTTTATAAACTATATTTAAACAAGAATATTACTAAAAATAAATATTTTCGCGAAATGGACATGTTCACTCACACTACAGATATATACTGTACACCTTGACTATTCTCATATAAAAATAGGACACATTATCGTATGCGCTTTTAATAAAAAAAAGGTACTAATCAAGTGACATTCTAGTAAACATTTAAAAATTAGACAGTTAACGTAAAAAAATCTTAAAAGCACTAATAAAAATACTTTCAATATTCAGGAGCGTGCAATCTATCCTGTAGCAGTGAACGTGTTATGCATATGTACACATATAAGACAATAACTTAGATAAGTAATAGTGGGTGCTGTAAGTATGAATTTATCTTTAAAAGTGTCCTTACAAGTTTATTTGTATGGCAAACTGAATTTTACGTATTCTGATGATTCCTTTTTGCAGGACAAATAGCCTAGAAAAATTCTTTGCTTGTTCACAAAGCATATATTGTAACTTATGACAGGATAAGCCAAAACATATAATCCTTCGAAAGGATTTCGCTAAATTTAACTTCGATAATTAGGTCTTGCTTAAATAGTTTCGAACAAACGGATGTTTTCTATAACAAGTTCTACTGCATGAAAATATACGAATGTAGTTTTACAGTATCAAAAATTCTCACTACTGTTCAAGAGTTTCAGGGAGTTCCCTCAAACTTGAGATCTGTATTTAGTTACATTGACATTCAATAAATATAATACTTTTACATATAACGAATTTTCAATTAATATTGCATACTGGTAAGCGCAATTTAGCGATGTTTAATTTAAATTGGAAGGCATTTTACAACATATACAGAATATATTATTACGTCTGTTAAATTTACCATTAAAACCATCACCCTCACATTCTTCATCAGCATATAATGTAGGCTTTGCATAATCATCAAGTTCACATGCTTATCCAATTTATTTTTGGTAAGATACGATGGAAGAACAATGAAACGTTTGTTTTTACTTTCCTTCAACATAACGTTTATAGATATTTGATTTTGTCATTCAAATCGCGGAATTTGTGTTTCGTAGGCATCGGGAAAATAATATCTTTTAGGTTTAAGATGGATTCCTGATCCAGATACGATGATGATGTACGGTGGTATAAAACGCTGATGTAACCACCTATGCAAAACACACGTAATTTTTTACATTAACGCAAATATGCTTCTTTTTTAATTTGAGGTGATAGTTTAACATAAGATGATCCATTTTGAGGAAAGCGCCCAACCGCTCTTTGCTCTTTCGTTCTTGAAAGTCCTCCAGTTTGACAAGAATAACATCCTGAATGTTTTCCATAAACCGTTTCCCTAAGTCGACACCTTTAAGTATTATTGAATTTTATTACCCAGAATGCCTTGCACTTATGGGTCGATGATGATCGAACTTGCACGAAGTTGACGTGTAAAATTATACCAAACTTGAAGTACTACGCCGCGGATTAGAAAAGTAGTTCAGGTCCATGAATGCGAATTTGTACATCAAAAGTGCGTTATCACCTTCATTTTCCATTAGATAGATATACCACATGACGTATTGGTTCTTCAATAATATGTGATTTACACATATAATTTTACATTCAAAGTGCCTTACGACCTTCGCTTTCTATTAGATAGATATGCCGCATGACATATTGCTTCTTTGATATGCTGAAATAGCTGGATTAAAATCGTGAGATCCTTTACAAAGGACTGAATAGATAGATACATGGGTAAACCGAGCTTGCAAAAACTCGTTGTTGTATCAATGATTGTAAGTTTCCTCGATCTCGCCGGTTAGATACATTTCAAATTTCCTTCGAAATCTAGGGGCATACTTACTTCGAATATCCTCTAAAATCTAGTGACATATTTCTGAAAAGAATCTGCTTTGTAACTAAATCTAATGACTTTTATCCGCTAGGGTTGGTAACATGCTTGCTTGAAGCGAGATAGTTACATATAAATGCATGTGTTAGAGACAGAGAGAAAGCAAAATTTATGATTTGATATGATAGAGATATGGAGGTGTGGTATCGGGACCGACTAATAGATACCAGCCGTGAATACACCAATTAAAATACCTGCTATCTGTTATGAACAGATCTGTTGTGAATAGACCTGTTGTGAACAGACCTGTAGTGAACAGACCTGTTGTGAACAGATCTATTGCAAACAGACCAGTTATTAGCAACAGGAACAAATAGATATTATAGATAGTTTAAGCATGATATGTACAATAGTTAAATAAAATAAAATAATTGTATACATATAAAATATTTTTTATTTATTAGGCTATTACATTACATTATATCTAAAAACATTACAAACATTTGTTCTTTAAATAATTACATGTTATTGATTAATTTTGTTTCATTGTTGGTTGTCATCTTTTTCGCCTTCTTCATCATTATCAGGATTATTATTGAAATATGGCTTAAGCAAATCTTTTCAGGTCGGCTTCGCTCAGCTTTGCTATGAGTTCCTCGTCGGTAAGTTTACTCTTCAGATAATCTTCACATATCGTTACACCTATAATGTATTTTGTTGCAATCTCTAAACATTCTTCTATTCTGTTCTAAAGTTCGAAATTGATCCGAAAGTCTTTGAACGGAACTTCTTTTATCGTAGGATTTCGTTCAACCTTCTGCTGCGTATAGACCACATTGTTCTTGTTGACTTTACTATTGTGCCCCCGTGAATTTACAATCTGTATTTAAATACATCGACGGAAACATGTGTTTCTTTAATAAAGACACTGTTTGCATATGCAATGAATTTAAAAAGTTAACAACCGATAAGAAAGATTTAGCTATATTTAACCTAAATTGTCCTGCAGAAGGTATTTTACAACAAATACAAAACCTTTTATGTCGTTTGTTAAATTTACAGGTAGTAAATTATAGTAGTACCTATTGAAAATGATTCGGTATTGATGATGACGATGGTGATGATGATGAACATATCCTTCTTGATATTGAAACGGGGAGGGGTGAATAATTATTTACAGTAAATATATGATGATATTAAAGTTAATATTAGTTTAGATCTATTTATAGGGCGAACAAAGTCGAAATGTTGCATTATTTCCTAGTGATTTTCACCAAAAAGAATCTAAAACAAATTTACTGGAGGGGAGGATGGGATTTTAAATAAAAGAAATGCATGTAACAATAAATGAACAAGGAAAGGCGATTGGAAAATGACGACTATAGATAGAATTTTAAAAGACGAACACAGATTTCATTTTTACCAGGAACGTATGCAAAGAGAGAAAGAGAGACAGAGAGAGAGGAGGAAGCTGGCGAATACATATTATAATAAACAAAAGGATCTTTATCACGTGACAATGTGATAGTATTATCTATCGATGATTGGCGAGATCTTCTAAATAGAGAAGTTTATATACAACACAGATTCTTCAAATCAGATGAGTCAGATCCTCCCAAAAAGTGAAGTTTGTTATTATATGCTATAATTACGAATTTGAATTCTCCGAGGCGCAATCCTTCGTAAAAGGTATAATGATTAGCTACAATCAAAGTAATTATCTACATTTTAACGAAAGTGGCGTAAGTGCATTATTTACATTAAAAAGAATTATAAACCACAAAATAAAATTACTAAATGACCTGAATTTGACTAATGATCTCAATAATATTATTGTAAATTGCGTGAATAACGATTGAGATCTGTCTTCACGTCTACAGAACGTGAACAGTTTAGAATATGAAAACTAATTTATTACATTTGTTCAGAATTTTTTAAATAAGAGCGTATTATCATGTTTTAATTTAGTTGTTTTAAATATTTTAAAATATAACAAATCGCTTATTTTACAACCTTTTAACGAATATCTCATTCTTAATTGTCGAAAATATTGTTAATAATAACAGTAATAATGCTATTTAATAGCTGGAATATGAAATTAACTAGACGTAAGAATAACAAACGAAAAACTGTTACGTCTTCAACATAGTGTATAAATGTATGAAACAGCTAAAAATATTTTTACAAAAACTGTTAAATCTTAAACATAGTATAAGAAATATATGATTTAAGTAAGAAATTTGATAATACTTTAAATATAAGCAGTGCTGTGGGTCCTACCGGTTAAATATGTAATTTAATGTATTATTTGTGAATAATTAAAAAAACTGAAACTACTTTTTGTTGTTGTTTAAAGCTATAAGCTATAAATAGTTGATATATGTGAGAATAAGCGCTCATTATGACTAAATGACGACGAAGAGGTGAAGGTATTATAAATACAATTATAAACAAGCTACCATTTGAAGTACATATTCCTGGATATCAATTCTGCGGCTTGAGTCAGATGACGGATGCGGTTTGATGGAAGTTGGTAGCGGTGCTTTAGTTGCCCTTGGAGTTGTCGACTCGTTGCTTTAGGGGAACTGAGTATCTGTAGTAGTTCGAAGCCCATCGTTGTGGCGGCGAAGATTGATGGCGGAATGTTCAATTGTGCCGTACTTGGTGACACTTTGAAACTGACAGTTTTAGTTTAGTTTAGTTTTTCTGACAATCCTAAGATGGTTTCTTAAGGCATCCCTGGGAGTTTAGCGTAGTCGTTCAAATACTCGGGAGTTTCTGGGGTTGTCGGAAGTTCTGGGATAAAAGGGACATCATCAGGCATGGTTTTTCGGAGTCTTTTGGGAACGGGCAGCCCTGTTGGAGTTTTTGGAGTACCAAAAATACGATGCAGGAGGTTGGCGGTGTTCTCGCGGGATGGAGAGGTCTTAAGGCGAATTGCCTGTGATAGACAGTGAGGTTCTCAGGGAGTCCCAAAACTGGGTAGTCCTCTTTGGCAATGGAAACCAAAGCTGTTTGTGGCGGGACTTCAGTTGGGCTTGAAGTGCATGGTCGAGTCGGTGGATTTGAAATAGCAGAGACCGGACTGAAATGGAGTGGTTCTTTCTTTGCCTGAAGTGCTTGTTTAAGCTCCGGGTCAATAGTAGTCAGAGAGACACGGAAAATGGTATTACGTGGCCTCTTTACAACGAAGGCGGTGTGGCTAACAGTCGAGGACGAGTTCAAGAAATGGATCCCTCAAAACGCTGTCTTTGATTACGTTGATCAACTGGGGCCACAACTAAAAGGCATTGTTTACACTGAATAACAATTCAAATCAAAATTAAGATGATATTGGTGCTCTGAAATTAGGATAACGTTATTTTATACTTTTTGAAAATATAGGGGGGCTAGGAGGGGATGAATTCATGTACCGGTTCATGGCTGGCCAGAAATATTGCATTTGGAGGCGGTGAATAGTCTTAGCGCCACCCAAATGATCCGCTAGTGCTTGGGTATACACTATTTTCACTTAGCATGAAAAATACCTTGGAGCTCTTCAGTAGGAGGTAGGAATACGATGAAAAAATTTTCCATCTAATAACTTGTACTGACTATATTGATCAGGATATTCACTTATTTGTTTTTTTAGTTTACGTATCTAGCTATTCTCTATAATGGGAATTTCATCTCCAACAGCGGCAGCAGCGCTAAAAGTTTCATTAATCGGGTTACTGGACAGAGCGTCGGCTACTGCATTCTGGGAACCTAGGCGATATTTTACTTCAAAATCATATTGATGGAGTTCCATAATCCACCGGGCTAGTCTTTCTGTTGGCCTAGGCATGTAACGCAACCAGCTTAACGAGCAATGGTCCGTTTCAACAACAAAATGGTACCCTTCTAAGTACATTTTAAATTTGCCAATAGCGAATAATATAACCAATGCTTCCCTTTCCAAAGTGAAATAATTTCTTTCAGCTATCTTGAGAGCTTGATTGGCATATGCTATTACTCTGAATTGTCCATCTTCATTTTGGGTAAATACCGCGCCCAAGCTTGTACTGCTTGACTGAACTTATTTTTTAGGATTTGGAACACCTCCTGCTGAGCGTCATTCCAGCTCAAGGACATATTCTTTCTTAGTAACTGGTTCAATGGTGCATAGTTTGGAATAAAGCTACGATACCGCGAAGTCATTTCTAGAAAACGTCTCAATTCTTTAATGGTGTGGGGCGATTCTAGATGAGCTGTAGCGGAGACTTTGTCCGCATCGGTATGTATACCTTCAAAATCAATCACACGCCCTTCAACTCTGTTCTACAGAAACTGCATTTTTCACTTTGTAGCTGCAAGTTGGACTTACAAAGCTTATAGAAGACCTCCCTAAGGTTTGACAGATGTTCGGTGAAGGTTGAGCCAATCGCAATAATGTCTTCTAAATAAGTGAACGCCCTTGGTTCGAGCTCAGGCCCTATTATCTTGTCTAACAAGCGCTGAAAGGTTCCAGCTATTGAGTGTAGTTCGAAAGGGATTCCCTTAAACTGAAGAAAATCCTATCTTGGTACAACAAAGGTCGTTCGTTACATGACGATTTTCTTTTGCGAGGCACACCTGCCAATAGCCATTTTTTAGATCGAGGTGTTTATGAATCTCTAGCTATGCAATCGATTCAAAATGCTTTCTATGTAGGGCAGAGGGTAAGCGTCTACCTTAGTTGTGTAGTTAATGCGTTTAAAATCTATGCAGAATCGATATTTACCAGAATTCTGTTTTACAAAGACCACGGGAGAACTGTAGAGCTATTAGAAGGTTCAATAACATCGTTAGGGAGCATTTGATCTACTTCGGATCAGATAATAGCTTGAATCGTAGAATGCCGCGGGTAATAGCGTTATTTTATAGGGTAGGTATCTTCTTTTAATATCATTAGATGCTCTACCATAGGAGCTGTACCTTGAAGGTCTTTAAAATGGGATAATTCTAATTTTAGAAACTTGCCCAGCATCTGTTGTTGATCTTGGTTTAGTGATTCAAGGCTTGCTAGTGCTGACAGCGTAGCTTGCGGTTTTAAAGGCCATGTGGCTCCAGGAACATTAACTCGATTCTCGGAGGGGAAAATTTGTGCTTTCAATAACAGGAGAAACTCCATCCTAAGTATCAAGTCCGTAGTCAAATTACTAATTAATCTAGTATCGAGGCTAAACTGGGATCCATTGATCACTAATTGAGTACGATAGGTACATTTTATGATTGTCCTAGTGCCTTTAGCTAACTCGACTTATGCGGAGTCTTTATTCAGTGCTCTAACATTATTTTCTTTTAGCACGGTGGTGACTTTGGAACTGATGTAGGAGCGTGCAGTTCCCGTGTCCACCAATGTGCAGAAGTTGTTGTCAGTAAGACTACGTCAAGGAATATCCTATTGTGATTTTCTAAAAACTATCTGATTGACTAAATCCGACAGTATTTTTAGGTTCAGCACGCCCAAATTATATAGAAACAGCAAATTGTGTGTTGACCAGTGTTATTGATCATTTTCGTAGATTTGGAAAGCCAATTGTGAAACTGAAAGTGCGTTAGACACATAACGCACATTTCTTGCGTCTTTTGATAAAGTAATAACTTAAGCAATACTAGTAGAATCCAATGCTACTTTTAACATATATAAAAACACAATTGAGTTAACAATTGTTATGTTCTAGGTAACAAAAAATTGCGACTACTTTAGTTCAGTTGTACAGAGATAACTAAAAAAATACTTTTAATTTTGGTTATCCATAACTCATGACTGTAAATAACGCTTACTATCTTTATGTCTAGAATTTATACAAACAGCATCTTCAAAAAAATGTCAATGAAGAATAATGTACACTATCCAACATATTTAAGTGCCCTATCTGCTTGATTCTTAGCTTACACTCGTATACGGTATACAAG
>JAHWXV010948322.1:0-12244 GCA_024586415.1 Phrixothrix hirtus | reverse complement strand
CACCCACCCACCCACCCACCCACCCACCCACCCACCCACCCACCCACCCACCCACCCACCCACCCACCCACCCACCCACCCACCCACCCACCCACCCGAGCAAATTCCCTGAGTTTTTATGATGTTTCTTAATTTCCCTGACAATTCCCTGATTTTTCCCTGTACCTGACATTTCCCTGATATTCCCGGTTTTCCAGGTCTGTCGCCACCCTGCGTGTATTTTTCCTTACCCCGTATGAAATATATAAAGGTATAGAGAAAGTATAGTTATCGACTGAAATTGCGGATGTTCAGCTTTTAGTATTAAATACGTCTTTTCTCGCCCCCTAAGTCCTAAAATTATGTTTTTAAAAATTGGTCAGTGAACAAAAAAACTTACACACTAAGTCGTAGAAATGTAAAATTTCATATTTAAGTCAAGTATTCCTCCAGTATACAATAACAAGAATTTGGTTAAAATCGAATAACTGGAAGCATGTTATTCTTCCCTAATTTTTTCGTTAACAGTACTACGGATTTTGTTTAAACTTCCTATATTTTTCACGTGAATCGGTTTCTTTGGGAAACTTTCGTATATCGAGTAACCGGAAAATTTTTTATAGTTAATCAGGGTTTCGTGTGGATAGAAACTTGGATGGGTGTCGTTAAATTTATCGTTGCCGAAATATAATTAATATTATAATGATTTATAATCATTATTTACATATTCACTTTTTATTTAAATATCTAAATTATCTATATTATTTAAGTTAACCTAAAATTTAATTTGAATTATGAAATTTTATTTCACTTGCGCAAGAAATTAGTTTTACCTAACGTCGAATTTAAAATAACTAAGAATAAGTCTGTGTTATTTCATACTAGATTTTGTGGTATTACTTATGTTTACAAGTTTAAGTGATGTCTCAGTATAATGTCTATTATTAGTTTTAAAATATTATTCTTCGATGCCACGAGAACGGACGCAATAAATGTCACCAATTAAGTGAATTCGAAAGGAGAATAATAGAAATGTAGGAAACTGGTATGGCCCTTTGAGAAATAAAACTGGTCCTAAATATTTGCCTTTAAAACTAATGATATAAAGAAAGCTGATTTACAATCAAAAAATACGACTTCATTAGAGCTTTATTTGTTGAAAGACACTTGAGCGTAGTGTTGCCATGGTACCACCCTCTCGTTTTAATACGATACAGAAGCAACTGTGTTTTTTTGAAGGAGTTGAAAATCGTTATAAGGTTGGTTGTTTTGAAGCGGGAACATTTATTGAAATAACTGTTAATAAGGTCAAGTTACATTTAAAGATACACATTTCGAATTAACTTCAACCAGCCCCTAAAAACAATTTAACAACAGAAATAAATTTCGATGGATATTATTGGGAAACAGGTATAATTTGAAATAGAAAATATTTTGTAAGTAAAATATAAGGAGTAAATGAAACAAACAATACGACATAGAACGGTGTGATTTAGTATAAGCAGAGGTTTTCAATTAAACATTTTCTTGAACTTGCACATAGACCTATTTTGATTTATTTGTCCTTTATTCGATTAATTGTGGTATGTGTACCCAAATAATAATTGTTATAAGTGATAAATACTGGTATAATTTTAAATATGCTAATACGGAATAAATGAGTTTAACCAGAATTGAGATTTAAACAACAACTACAAGAGTGCACTTATAATTCTTTCCTTTCTCGTGTGCCAATGCTAATTTTGTTAACAATCTTGTTAGAAATTTCTAAGGAATTTTAATGTATACTAATCACATTCTATTCGGACTAGACTATTAATGATTTCTTTTCAATGGGTTGCTATTGTTTTTATTTTTCATATTTGAATAATACCAGAAGTATGATGTCGCACAATTGAAATTTGAGTGACTTACCTTTATTCACGGGTTCAAAATTTCAACATTGTTATTAACCATTTGTATCGGTTTTTATTACTTTTAACAATTAATCGAATAAAGCACAAATAAATCAAATAGAAATCTATGCAAGTAAGTTTAAGGAAATGTTTAAGAGCCTCTGTTTCTTTTACTCCTTATACTTTACTCACAAAATATTTTCTATTTCGAATTATACCTATTTGTCAATAATATCCATCGAATATTGTTTCTACTGCTGAACTATTTCTAGGAAATGGTCTTAAGTTAATCCGAAATGTGCAAGTTTGGATGTGATTTGACTTTACTGTATACATATAAAAGTAAGATATTTTAATACCAATTTTCAGAAAAAAATGTCTTGCATACCTAGAAAAATAAGGTCAAATAAAACCTTGTTTTAGACATACACTATTAACTTGAATATGATGATGTCGTGCGTGACATGATTTTGAATAATGAACGAATTGAGCTGATACGTATAGCCGAGCTCTTAAGCACTCCCTACGAAGGTATCTTTTAAATCTTACATCATGATTTTGATGTGAGAAAACTATTTATCTGCAAAATGGAACTTGAATGCTTGAATGTTGATCAAAAACGCGTCAGAATGACAACTTCCTAGTCAGGTTCTCGCCGTTTTAAATAAGATTCTTTGAATTTATAAATCGTATTGTAACTACGGCCGAAACATGGATCCATTATTACGATCCAGAAACAAAGGAGCAATTCAAGTAAAATTCAAGTAATGGAAACACTGAGAACACGGCAGGAAAAATCCTTGATTCAATTTTTTTAGGACAATCATGTTGAACTACTTAGAACAGGGTAAAAATGTGACCGGGAATTATAATTCTACGTTATTAATTGTGCATCGAGAAAACATTGTGGGAAATGTCCTAATTTGTGCTTTTCTTATACAACAATGCTCCTGTTCCCAAGATCTTGAATGGGTTGTGGAAAATTGATGGAGCAGCTCTGAATTAATTGATCGCCCGGGGCACTTATTCGTTAGATTTAGCCCCGTCTGACTATTTCTAAAACTAAAAAAAAAAATTGAAAAGGAAATTCTTGTGCATTAAAGCATTGTGCAGGGGTGCATAGATATACAAATATGCAAATGTCCACAAATGATTAAAATATTATTTATATTTATTTTGGGAACGATAATTGTCGGTCACCTATTCAAGTTAGTGGACATGCAAAACTCTGCTTAACTCCAGAGTCTTTTTCTGATAACTCGCTTCATGGCATTTCTTCAGGAAAACGTCTACATTCGCGTGAAAGGATGTCAGAGGCATAAGAACTGCAGCAAGTTTAAAAAAAACGTTATAAGTCGTTTTGGAGAAAATCGCAAAAAACTTAAATATCACAAGAATAAAGTGGCTCTTCCAGTCATTCGATTTTAACTAAATTCTTGTCGTCTCATGATAAAAAACAAATATACAACAGCCTTGGACCCACCTAGCGCAAGTTTTTCTAAACTTTAATTCTTCATAAATAATTTTTTCAACACTACCTACCTTGATAAATCACGCACAGAAATCCGCCTATCATGACGAATAAGTTCACGTGCGAGGTCGGCTAATGTGTGCTAAATTTGCGTCTTCTCTGTCTTTTCGGAATTGTTTACACTTGGATTTTTGATACAGTATTTTCCCAAACAATCAATGAAGCCTTGGAACGGTTGCAACAGGTTTAATATGTTCATTACAAAGAAATTTGATTGTAATTCGTTGTGCGACAGAATTTGCAACATGCTGTTCGGATATAACAGGCAAAGCTACATAAAATCAAGGTAGACTGGTACATTAATAGAAAAACCCACAATTTGAATTTCATTAATGTAGCATCCAAATTCCGGGGTAAATTTGAACATATCTCGTCAATCTTATTAGTTCACACGGACGGAAACTACAAAACGTAAACTGTACAGTTAGTACAGTCTCCGCATATATCTGCACAAAGAATGCGTGAAGTACTTACGAACCTAGTTTTCACAGGGAGGAATATTATTATTACTGTTCTGTAATTTTGAAAACATTTTTAATGTCGACATAAACGTCCCAGTTATCTTAACTTTCTCCCTTTTTATTAAATTAAGATGTATTAAAATTTATCATATTATGATAAAACTAACAACTTTCGATTAACATACAAACAAAATAAACGCACTGTTTGATCTGCTAATTGTACTTATTAGTAAATTCAAACAAACATCATGCTCGGATTGCGCGTGCTTGAGTTATTTAACGGCCATCTCATGTTATTAGGCTTGGTTAACAAAACTGCACTCGAAAAATATTAGGACATCGCGCAGCATTGGACGCCGATGCTACATCGATTGGCTGGTGCTTCATGTCCTATATTTCAATGCCTCATTAATGATAATACACACGATGTATTACCGATAGCATCTATTTTAATATTTAATTTTGTAATTTAACCAAACAATGGTATTCGTGCATAGCTCTTACTTGGAATTAAAAATGCAAATTTTTACAGTTTTAAATTTATACACGTTCGTATTTCTTGATGATTGCAAATTCAATTTACAAAACAAATTCATTAAATCTACCCAAGATAAGATATACTTTAAAGACACACTGATCTTAATGACGAAAAAGCACCGCCTATCTTGTATAAATTATGATAATCATAAGAAAGTTGTTTTGCAAAGAAATATCTAGAAGTTGACTTCAGAGAAAAAGTTTCTTTCAACGGCCATTGATGTAAAATCGTTTGAACTTTCGATTTTGAGGTACCATTAGTTCTGTATCGTGCATTTGATACAATTCAATGAGTTCTCGAGTTCCTTGTAAATAATAAATACATATCAAATGACTATAATTGTTTAAAAAAAAATCAAAAGTTGTGTATCCTTTAGATCGAATAACATATTAAATAGCGTTTGGATCGTCTTCAACCGTCAGAACTCTTAGGCGAAATTTCTGACTCAAAAAATTTCACTACTAGTATCTTCCAGGTTAAATAACTTCGAAGGTACAATTTCTTGAAATTATTACAAGATATACATATGGTCTAAAAATATGTTAGCGGTTTACAATAGTAATCAAGAAGTTCTATAGGAAATTAACACGGTCTATAAATTTATTAATTCACATCAACATGCCTAAGAATTAAATAAAAATGTATGTAAAATTCTTACGACATTGATAATGCGTTTTAACCAAACGTAAATTAGTTACTCTTCAGGTTTTAGAATAGGTTGTAAATATATTATGAACCGGCAGATTATTCTAAAAGCAACGATGGGCAGGTAATATAAATACGTGACCATCACTACAGACAGTATAATTTAAAGAAGCGTGAAAACTTAACAAACTTACCGTAAAGACATGTAAACTAACAAGTACGACCCGAAGCTCGCAAAAAGACACGTTTCATGCAAATTTAGAACGAACTGTGTGAGAATCGAGAAACGAACTTTAGTTTGAAGACAATGGCCGAAATTCAAATAACCAGCAACCGCATTGGACAATGAGGATTCCCGAAAGTTATATAAACGCAAACTTACGTAAAAACCATGTCTTTTTCCAGGTCTATCATAAGTTTTTATAGTGCATAGTTCAGTAAACAAGTTCGTCAGTTAAAAACTCCCTGCAAGTCCATTGCAGTAAAAAACTTACAGCAGGATCACCACGAGTTGGGAATTCGTCCAAGTAATTCAAAGAAGTTAATAATACTGCACTAGGTGTTATAACAATTTCAAAGTGCGCATGCGTTTTACCTGATAAAATCAAACAGAAGATATCGAAAAGGTTAGTTCTCGATTATATTTTATTTGTCGTGAACGCGAATCGCGTAAAACAGTAAAGTTTAAAGAACATTAATTTAAACTTTATTTAACAATAGAAAGCATAGTTAAGTTTGCTTAAAGGTCGTAGACATTTAATTTCCTGGCAAAGCATTAGTAAATATGTTCAGTTGGAAAAACCTTTATTTAAGCTAAACGTAAAGACTTTGTTCATAGTAAAGCAAGCGTTAACAAACTTATTTCAATATTTATAAATTCTATAGAAATTGATGGCATCGATCGTAAATTAATATTTTTAATCAGATTTAACATTAATTTTATTTATTGCATTTATTCTTACTTTGGTGTGTGTTTGAATTTATAAATTATTATCCAATTTAAATAAATTCAATTTTACATAAACATCGTTGTATTTGTTCGCGAAAGACAAAAGTGTTGTATATACCTAAGTCAAGTCTTTCAGGTAAAAGCTATAAGTGCTGAAAAATCCCAAGTCACTGAGAACATTGCTACTGAATACCGTTATTGTGTGGCGATGTCCCTAAATAAATAAACAAACCGCTCGACTAACCCAAAATTGATATTATATCAATTAAATAAGGCACGACTGCGTAATAGGCTGACTACTAACTTAAAAAAGCTGTTTACCAATTGATGACGGTTTTTTGAAGATCCTTATTTTTTCTAATAGAAAATTCTAAAACCATTATTTTGTTCCAGAAAGCAAGCGATTAAGTTTAGAACGGAGCACAACACATAGCCAGTTACCAAAAAAAAAAAAACGAAAGTTGTTCTTCCAGATAGGGTAATGGCGAAGGTGTTTTGTTTATCAATTCTTTGACAAATGTCGAACCGTGAATGCTGCCTATTATTGTCAACTATCTTTTGAAAAAGTCAAGCACGAGTTTCGTTCAAAAAGACGTAAACGACCCAAAAGTAGTCATTCTTCTTCGCGATAACGCTCGTCCTCATACCGCTTAACTAAGTATAGACACATTGACTAAATTGTATTGAGATACACTTTACCACCTTCCATATATTTCCGGTTTATCTTCATACAATTTCCATTTGTGTGGATCTCTAAAAGAAGCTTTGGGAGACATCCGATCTGAGGACGACGAAGATGTCAAGAAGTTTGTGTACAACTGGCTTGGCGAGTAGCTAAAGCAATTCTATAAAGAAGGAAGTATGAAGCGATCAAGAAGGTGACAGAAGTGTATAGAAATGCAAGGAGAGTATGTTTGAAAAGTATCATAAGTTATTTCATGTAAGTTTTATTTGGATATACCTCGTATAACTTTGTGAAATAATTTGTTGCAGGAACATACATACACGAGTAACAAAGTATAGTTTCGGTAAATATAAAATACCAAATTCGTTGCTTATCGGACTATGAAGAAAAAGGTACCAAAAGCGCGTGCGCGGAAGGGGAAGGGTTGATACTTTACAAACGTAGTTTATTTTTCATCAATGTTCTACCTATATTCCAAAATTACACAATTCTGGGATGTTCATTTTTTGATCTTAGTTTTGACACAATTGGCTCCCAAATGAAATCTACTCCAACAATTTAGCAACGTTAGGTGAAATTTACGTCAAATTTAACCAAAAATTGTCTTGCAACTGAAAGAGAGATTGGACTCAGATTTGATATCTAAGGTAAGTTGTTTGTGCTAAACACGAATATCACACTTATATTGCTCACAGGTACTTCAATTTTTTGTAAATTGCCCAAAATATTGCGAAAGAAATTTGACGCGTAAAATTTTAGCCCTAGTTTGAGATTTAATAACTTTGCAAAACTGAAATTTTTTTAATTTTTAGGCATCAGATCTTATCACACTGGTGCAATATGAACTTTATATGACTATGAGTTTCAGAGATATTTCAGTTTAAAATTGTGCGTGTGCTGAAAAAGTGTAAATTTTCACCATCTTCAAAGCAAATTATGAAGGCACACGCCTTAATACATTTTTTTAGTTTAGCTTAGGAAAAAAGAGCAAAATTTCTATTTTCAGAATCACCAATAATTAACATGTGGTCTTGCCGGATAAGGAGTAAAAATGGCATAAAATGTTGGTCGGTATCTATTTCGCGCAAAAAACCACTTTTGTCTGATATGGCACTCTAACAAAAATAGATACAGCAATGAAGCTTGGTGTATTTATACAACCCTATAGGGTGAATTTAAAAATCTTTACTTTATAGGATAGAAAATTGTAGAGTTCCCCCCATCACTGGCGGAAGTTAGACAAAAAACTATCCACGTAATTATGTTGACAACCCTGCGTTGGTCCATGGTGGTTTTGCAGCTACCAATTCATCTTTAGAATTGGCAACCACATCGCCAAGGGACCACGCCTGAGAGTCAGGCATGGCTAGTCACGGGTGTGTGTTTCGTACTGGTTCCCACGCTAAAGTCGAATGCATTCATTCTACTTTTTGGAATTGAATTTTTCATTAAGATTCAATAGAATTGATTAAGAATAATGATACTGGTGTCCTGTCGCATTTGCTGATGGTGGCGGAAGAATTGCAATAATGTGCTCTTCTGATACCCAGCGTGTCCTTTCTGGCTGCCCAATGAAACGATCGAGAAAATCAATGCGCATGCAGAAAACTAATTTGAGAATGATGTACCTCAATACAAATTTCCAACCCACAATTAGTGGTCATATATGCAAGTTATATACTGATTATGTTTAAGATTCGTTATTTGCAAGCTGAGAGTTGTCTATTTATACTGGCGGACACCAGCAACAAAGCACATTGCACCATTAGACACTGTGCTTACACGAAGTTTGACCTTACCAAAGGGCACAAACTGATGACGATCTCTTGTTACTGCAACAGTACGGCCTTCAACGAATCTTTGTTCTAAATTTGGTCTGATTAAATAAATCTTCATTTTTAATGTAAATAAATTTAATTCCATTTACGTTTTCCTCACAAAACTTGAACAGGTCGTATGGGGTCAAAATTTGTTTTTCCGTGGGGTCTCTGTAAGCTAACTAGCATGTGCTCCCAAATGCTTAATAGTCCCACCAATTGTCATAGAGAGATTTTCCATGGCTAGTGCCAAAAAAGTTTTACTGTGAATTAATGCCAAAATCATCTTCATGGAAGGATAAGTTTACAAAACTTTTACAATTTTTGTATTGAGCAACAGAGCCATCACTAAAGCGAAATTGATGTAATCAGACCAAATCTGGAACAAAGATTCATTAAAGGCCGTACTATTACAGGAACAAGAGATCGCCATCACTTTGTGCCCATTGGTAAGACTAAACTTCGTGTAAGCAGGGTGTCTCATGATGCTATGTGCCTTGTTGCTGATCTGAAGAGGCAACTCCAAGCTTGAAAATTACAAAACTTAAGCCTAGTTAGTATGTGGGTGGCATATATGACGTCCAAGGGTGGGTTGAAAATTTATATTGAGGAACATGATTCTCAAATTAAAGTTATGCATCCGCAAGGATATTCTCGATCGTTTCATTGGCAAACCAGAAAGGATACATGCTGACTCGAAAAAGTAATCCAATAGTAAAGGTAATATGATATTTTTTTAACAAAAGCAAAGTCCTATTTATGGTTATAAGTACGTTTCATGGTCTGTATCCAATTTTCAATTTTTTTTTCTAAATTAAATAAAAATTTCTACACATTTGTTCTCAAAGGTTCGGGTACAAGTGTGTTAAATAATTCTCTTTATATCCCGGACACCCTGTATTTCTTTAGCAATATTTTGGCAATAGTATGTCGCAGCAATAAATTGTGACAAAGTGCAAGTTCAATTTGGGGGGTAAGAGCTGTACATATTTTGCAAAATTGCTTAATTTTCCAAAAATATTTCCATGCATTTTATGGGCGCAAAGTGTACAAATCGGAGATGTCGATTTTTAAATAGCAACATTCTTTCAGTATTGGGGAGCCAGCTAGACATCACGCTGCTTTCCCTCATTTTAATTTTAATTCGTGCTGAACGGTCGGAACACAATAATCGGAACTAGATCAACTAATTAGCATATAAATAGCGGTAAATCACTCAGTGTGAGGAGCTAAAACTCCTCCCTATATGAAAATTTATATTTGACGTCACAATCACCTGTGCGTGTAAAATAAAAAAAAATTTGATCAAAATCAAATAACCGGAAGTAATAGTTTATTTGTCATTTTTATATATTTTCCGAATTTTCGTTTTTGGCGATTTTCTTGAAATAGCTTCTTACGATTATTTTAAAACTTCGTAAGTATGTAATTCCATTTTATATGAATAATGCAGTTTAAATACCTCAAAACCTAAACATCATATAAAAATCTGGTGTGGGACAATACACGACTTTCTCTTATGCACATAGATATGCCAATAGTGTCCTCAAATGATTAGATTATTGTCTACGTTTATTTTGGAAACAATAATTGTAATGGTCACCCATCCAAGTTACTGGACAGGCAAAAGAATGCTTAACTCCGGAAATTTTCTCTGATAACTTGCTTCAACGCATTTTTTCAGTAAAATTGTTAAGTTCACATAAAGGCGCGTTAAATACATAAAAACCGTAGCACAATTAAAAATAGAAGTTATAGCTGTTTTCGAGAACATCCCAAAAAAACTTAAAAATCGCAAGAATAAAGTGGCCTTCCGGTCATTAGATTTTACCTAAATTCATGACGTCTCATGTGCAGAATATAAAAAACTTAAATATACAATTTCATTCATATATCGTACTTAGTTTTTGAGATATGTTGTTCGCAATTAATACACTATGTACTTTCGGTTACTCGATTTTAGAAAATTTATTAGAGGTACAGCTTCATTCATTTAAAACGGATTGAAGTAGCTAAGAAAATTACCAAGTTTTAAAAAAATCGTTAGAGCCGATTTCAGAAAAATCGCGAAAAAAGAAAATACGGAAAATATCTAAAAATGACAAAAATAAACTGAAACTTCCGGTTATTCGATTTTAACCACATTTTTGATTTGGCATACCAATGTAGTTATGGCCACAAATGTAAATTTTCATTCAGCTAGAACATTTAGTTACATAGTTATTTTAATTTTAGTTAATGGTGAAGGTACTTCCGGTTACTCAATTTACGCAAAACTTTCTGAGAAACAGCTTAAACTATATGGAAGGCTATTAAATATCTAAGAAATTCAATAATTTAAAAAAAAATCGTTAGAACCGATTTCAAGAAAATGGCGAAAAACGAAAAATTCGGAAATAACTAAGAATAACAGAAATAAAGTTGTACTTCCGGTTATTCGATTTTAACAAAATTCTTGATTTAGCATACTAAGGTAGTTACAGCTGATTTCGAGAAATCTCGAATAACCAAAATTTCGGAAGATATCTAAAAATGATAGAAATAAGGCGGTACTTTCGGTTATTCGATTTTGATTTAACATATTAAGATGATTGTGACCTTAAATATAAATTTTCATTTAGCTAGGCTTTTAGTTTCTAGTTATTTTATTCAGACAACGGCGAAAGTACTTCCGGTTACTCAACTTACGGAAAATTTTATGAAAAACGGCCTAGATTATATGAAAGGGCATTAAATTTTTAGGAAAAACAGTAGATTTAAAAAAAATCGTTAGAGCCGATTTCGAAAAAATCTCAAAAAATGACAAGAGTAAAGTGGCACTTCCGGTTTTCCGATTTTAGTGAAATTGTTGGGTCGCGTGGGACGATGGATAGAAACTCAAATATAAATTTTGTTATTCTAGGACTTACAGTACATGAGTTATCGTGTTTTCAGACAGACAGACAGGCAGCACACACACACACACACACACACACACACACGCACGAACGCACGCACGCGCGCACGCGCGCGCGCACGCACGCACGCACGCACGCACGCACGCACGCACGCACGCACGCACGCACGCGCGCGCGCGCGCGCCCACGCCCACACACACACACACAAATTTTCAAAAACGCCATTTTCGTACTCAGGGAACCGGAAAACATGTATTTTCATTAAAATTTTGGGCGAAAACACTTTCTCTGTACTACATTTCATATAGGTTAGGGAAAGTAAAAATGAAAAATTATATTAAAGTTTTTTTATCTTCCGCTCATGAGACGGCAAGAATTTAGTTAGAACTGAATGATCGCAAGTGCCACTTTATTCTTGCGATTTTTAAGTTTTTTTGCGATTTTCTCAAAAAAGTTTTTAACAATTTTTTTAAAGATTGCTACGGTTCTTATATCTTTAGTATTCCTTTATGTGAACTTTGGGGTTTTCTTAAAAACATACGTTGAAATGAGTTACCATGGAGTTAAGCAGCATTGTGCGTGTGGAGTAACTTGGATGGCTGATCGTTCCAATTATCGTGCCTAAAATAAACGTAAACAATATTTTAATTATTTGTGGACGTTTGCGTATTTCTATGTCTATGTACACTCCCGTTCACGGAAGTTCGGACACTAGAGTAAATTTATAAAAATGTAAAATATAAACATAATGTCAAGGTTTAAACAATATTTATTACAACAATGTTAAATTTGTAAACGCAAAGAAGAAATACAAGCGAAAAAAATATTATAAAACGTATTTTACCAA
>JAHWXV010948164.1:0-10451 GCA_024586415.1 Phrixothrix hirtus | reverse complement strand
CAAAAGCGGGGCATCCAAATAATCTTAATATCAAATTAATAAAAATTGTCTAATCAAAAAGATATAGCATATTTATAAGGCACGCCCAAACGTGGGGCTGCAGTAAACATTGTAATAACATAATAATAAATCAATTTTAATAAATAACATAGCAATATGTGTGTAACTTTTGACAATAAAAATATCTATACAAACTATTTCTGTACTTTTACACTCAATCGGTTTTTAGTTTCTCGTAAAATGTACATTCTGTGAAAAACGTTCAATTTGACAATTGTAGGCGATACTTGTACATAACCGTTTTCATTATTTACTTAAACTTTACATACTACTTTATAAAAAATTATCTTTCTCAAAACACCTGTTACTTATTAAGTGTTTCTTTAGGTAAGAAAATGCAATATCTTGTTTTTAATATTCAGTTCATTTACCTTGACAAAGTAATTTATTATTTTTCTAATTTATTGTTATTTTATACTAATTATTTTTTAAAAAAATCAGGGTAAATTGCATATAAACATAATGTTAAATTTGTTTTAGTTACAAAATTGCTATTCAAAATAATTTTGTAGTATAACCAATATTTATTTACAAATTTAAATTAACCGTCAATAAAATTTTGTAATTGAATATAATTTGTGCACAAGCAGATCCCACTGCTAAAATCCATCACAACTTATGTAAATTTGGATTCACTGTATAATCCTTTTTAAAACATTAGAAAGAAAAGATTTTTTTATATTTAAATAAAATGAAAAACTCCATCATATGTTTCATTGTATATAGTATAGTATTTAACTTTTTTAGTTGATTGCATTGTGTTATACTGGCAAGGGGACATACCATCCAGCAATCAGAATGTCAATATTTTTGGTAATCCTCTAGTCTGAAAAAATATGTCTTAAAGTTTGTTGAAAGCTCTGCAGTTTTTAAGTTATGCATTTTTGAAAGTATCATATAGTGTAGAACTGATTTAAGAGTCGCCCTTGTAATAAGTACAACAATCAGGTTGTGTCTTTGTGAGTATAATAACTCATAGGGCTTAAATTTGATTCTGTGCTTCATAACTTTTTTTTAGTTTGCACATTTACATTCTTACGCATCTGAAAATAACGAACAAGGTCCTTTAAGTTCTGTTTAGGTTTAATGAGTTAAACAAATTATTATTTACTACTAATTATATAAATACCTATTGTAAACGTGGTATTTTTTATCACAATATTCAATATATTTAAATGACAACATTGTAAAATAATATTTATCTTATGTACGAGGGAATTTAACCTGCATTTTATTTTTTCTGATAAACACAAACTATAAATTAACATTATATATACATCATGTTTTGAAATAACAATCTCCCTTTAAGATACACTTGTCCTATCACTCTGGTAGCTTCTCATTGAAAAAATTTTTTCAGTTGACACAATAGAGTTAAATCTCTTGCCTCCCAAAAACTTTTTAAGGGGGCCAAAGAGATAATAATCATTTGGGGCCAAGTCTGAACTATTTTGTTCATTACACATTAATTATTAATTAAGAAGTGTAATCCATATAAGTAAATATTAAGTTAATTAAATATTTCCTTAGAAGTAATCATATAAATATGAAATTTATCAATGCAATAAGTTTTATAAGGGTAAATATGCAGACAGGAAATCCTTTTCTTAGGTTTTTAAAAAAATGGGAAAAGTAAAGCTTATGACCATTTAAATAGTCATGTCCGAGAAACTGACCAGGAACTTATAAAATGGGGAATTGAATGAAATGTGCGAACTATAACATATTTTAAATAAAGTGAAATAGACATAGGTTCCAAAATGAAGACATTTAACAAATGTTATTATGACAACACAAGATCCTATTTAAGGGCAAACTTCAACAGAATTAGTGTCTTTTCCTGTCCAGCAGTTACCAGTGGATAACATCATAAGAGTGCAAATAAATGTAGTGCTACATAAATAGCAAATGGGAACAGTTGATAAACAGTTCTTGCTATATCAAGATGTATATAGAAGTTCTACATAGACCTTCTATTTCCAAAATAAGCTGAAGACCCAATTGTAAGTAAACAATTACTTCCAATTGAAACCGCAATTAAAAGTAAATTCCTTTGCGAAACTTCCTTCCATAAATAAATTAAACAAATTGAAGAGAAACAAACAAAGCACATAAGTGAAGTTGAAAATTGATTTAAAATTAAAAGTAGTAACCGATTGCGATAAATATTTGATTAATCACACATTTGAAAGAGACATTAAATAAATTGATAACTTGGTAAATTCAATGAAAAGTGTTCACTTCCCAAACCAGTTCAACCTATTGTGAACGAGCATCATTGTGAAGAAGAATAATGCCTTTGCTTAGGAGACCACTTTGTTTTGTCTGCATAACCAGCTTAACTTTGCGAAAAAGCTCACTACAATAGTAGCATTAACTGTTTTCCGTTTTTTAAGAAAATCAATGTAAACTGGTCCATCAGTAGTCCATAATATAATCGCTATAACTTTTCTAATAAATAGTTGTGCTTTAAATTTCTTGGGTAGAAATATGCTTGGAAGATACCATTGCTTGTTAAAATTTTTATTTTCTGATGCATAATGGTGCACCCAGGTCTCAACATTTATTATGATACATGATCATCACTATCATAGCAAAGCCAAAATTCTCTGCAAAGTTGAAGTCATTTTGATGTTATTGCATGAAAAGTTGCTCTAGAATCCATCTGGCACTAACTTTACGATAGTTCAGCTCGTCACAAAAAATAATTTCAACATTTCCAACAATAATGTTTATGCCCCAGCAATTTCCTTCAAGAAAATTCTCTTATTGCTGCAAATAAGTTTGTCAACTTGTTGAATATTTTCAGGATTTACGACAGACACTGGAGGGAAAGCATGTGACTAGTTTGACACAAGTTCACATCCATCCTGAAAGGATCTGCTAATCAAAAACTGTTATGAGTGATAAACATTCTTCTTCGAACTGTTTTTGAAGTCTCTAATGAACCTGCCACCTTTACACCCTCATTGACAAGAAACTTTATAACTATACACTGTGCAACCAAAGTCAAAACATTGCTAGATGTCATTGTTAGTCGAACTGACAGTATTGACACATTCAATTCACAATTGCTTATGTCATAAGCCAACATGCCTACTATTGTGAACATAAAACCTCTTTGTAATAGCTCATCAAATATGTTCAGAAAAAATAAAATGCATGTCAATTTGAACTGTCCTTGTACAATCTGCAAAAATTGATTTTTATCTGAACTATGGGATTGAAATATGATTTTCATAAATTTGTAATAAATTACAAATTTCATATCTCATTACATAAATATTGGACTTTATGTTAAAGGTGATATCTTTTTTCAGGTAGGTACAAACAAATTTTACAATAATCTTTTAAAGTAATACTTTATTCTGTGTATACAGATTGTGAGTAGTGTATATTGTGCTTGATTGTAAGCACTTTTTTGTTTAAAAATTATAATGAAAAAAGGTGATCTGGAAAGTAAAAAAAAATAATTAACTTCTTTATCAATTTCTGGAGTCCAGATTTATGGTAACACTCATTATTTTTAATAATGTGCTTTATTTTTTGTTTTTGAAAATTGTAAAGAAAAGACCTTTTAAGTAAAATATGTATGCGTGTATTATAGAACAGCTACAAAATTAAACGCATTATTGGCTGTTTTTATAACTATCCATGTTAAGGTTCCTATGCAAATTGATGAATTGTTATTACTGTTGTATTACACAGAATTTGTTAGTAATATACAGGGTGGTCCAAAAGAAATGGTTCATAGAGCAAGCTTAGATTCTTGACATAAAAATATTACTTTTTAACCAAACTTGCCTTGGTCCAAAAATGGTTAGTTAAAAAGATACAAGGTGTTAAAGTTTGAATTTTTATTTTCATTCAATTCAAATTAGTACACAAGGGTTTTTTTACATCAGAAATTGTAATATGATACCTATTTTACTACAACTTATATGGGGTGTTCTCTGCACTAGTAACATTGCTTTAATACGGATATTACTTTTTGGTGCTTGAATTTAGATTATTTTTAATTCAATAGGCACATTCTCCTATTTTTTCTAAATAAAAAAGGTACAGTAAAACTCCTCTAAGAGGACCACCGTCAGTACCACTAAAAAATAGTCCTTTACTGGAGTGGTCCCCTTAAAGGAATTATTATTCAAATTAAATAAAAGAAAGTGAAGGTTAAAATTTACAGAAACTTGCATAAACAAAAACTCCTAAGCCATTCATTGCTGCCTGTAAAAGCTTCAATTTTCAACGCATTTACGAAATTACGTGCTTTCCCCTGCAGTACTGGCCCACTAATAGGATTTTTAAACCAACGCAACATTAAGTCGTTAATATCTTTTATTTTTGAAAGGAGTCGCATTTATTGTTGCAATTCGCATTCTCGAACCTTTTTTTTTAAATTCGCCCCGGTTTTTCAAAATTCTCTAAATTTGCGATTTGCCACATTTGTATTTTTTGCCAAAGTGTGTTGTCACATTCCATTTTTAGTGTCTTTAATAACCTGAATACGAGTTTTTAAATCTAATATTTCTAATTTGTAGTCACTTTTTGCCCTTTTCTGTGTAAAAGTAAAACTTTAGTATCTATAGTTTATTTACACACAGAGGTTGAGAGAGAGAGAGAGAGAGAGAGAGAGAGAGATTTAGCTCTTATTATTCAAAAAAATGAAAGCTTGCAAAAGTTCCTTCCAAAATATTTATAACAAAGCATAATCATACAAGTATTAAATAATGAATAGATGCCTATATGCACTTATCTACTTTAGAATTTTGCATGTTCACATAACAAGGTATCATCTTATTGTTATACAATGTCCACTTTTAAATTTATGCTATAATTTCTAGGAAAAGTGGTCCGCTGGCATTAAGAATTCGTGGTCGAGGTCGCATTAATGGATGGTCCCTTTAGACAAATATTATTGCATTTAAAGTTAATATAAACCAATCATTTTTTGAAAAGAGCGGTCATCTTTTGGTCGCGTTAATGGATGGTCCCTTTAGACGAGTATTATTGCATTTAAAGTTAATATAAACCAACCATTTTTTGAAAAGAGCGGTGGTCTTTTGGAGTAGTCACCTTGTAGGAGTGGTCCTTTCCAGACGTTTTACTGTATACACTAAAAATGTCGCCAAAACCAACTGTTTGTCAGAAATTTGCTACTGAAGTATCCGATACAAAGTAGCATACAAATTATTAAGGTGTTGAACATAGTAGGCGGCTTATCTAGAATAAAAATATCAAAGGCTTGTCAAAAGATTTAAGATATTTATTGGCTTATTAAATAATTAGGAAATAATGAATGCAATAAAATAACTAATACTGTTTATAATTTCTTAAATTAGACAAGAAATATTCATTAACGCAAAAGTAACAATAATTTTATTAATATTTACATTTACAGAATATTGTTCCTGGGTAACAAATTTTTAAAATTCAAAAGAACACCTTATTTTAAATAATATTTCTTTGTTTTGTAATGGAACAAATGCATTTAAAATTTTTTGCCATAACTCATCTGGGGTATTTATAGCTTCACTATAAACAATCAATTTTACGTATCACCAAACACAAAAGTCCAAAAAATTAAAATTGGGACTACGTGCTGGCCAAGAAAATTCGCTACCATGGCTAATCCACCGTCAAGGAAAATAGTCATTAAGGTAGTTTCTGACTTGTACAAAAAAATAAGCCGGTACTCCATTTTGCATAAAGATTATATTTTGTCTTAAAAGTAATGGTAAATCATCCATTAAGTCGACAAATTCATGTTGTAATAAAGTTAAGCATGTGCGATCATCAAGATTAGCTGGTAATTTATATGGTCCCAACACATAATCTCCAATGATGCCATACCAAACATTAATCTTGAATTCATGTTGGAAATGTTGTTCAGTTACCATATGGGGATTTTCCACTTCCCATATATGCTTATTTCGGAAATTATAAACACCACGACAAGTGAACGTTGCTTCATTCATAAATAATATCTTTTTTAGAAACATATGATCAGCATTCATTTGATGTTCAATAAAACATGAAAACTGCAATCTAGGTAGGTAATCCGTCGACAGTAAATTTTGAACGGGTGTAAAGTGGTACGCATGAAAATTTTCTTTGTGAAGTACTCAAAGAATAGACGATTTGCTTATACCTGTCGCAGCAGTCAATCGCCTTGTACTTATTTCTGCATTTTCCGTAACACAAACTAAAATTTCCTCTTCATGATTTACTGTCACAGTTCTTGGATGGTCTAACGTATCTCATTTAAAGCAAAATGAACCACATTTGCCTAATCGGTCATAAAGGTTTTTGAAAAGTTTATAATCAGGCTGTCGTCTGTTAGGGTACATGTCGACATAACTACGATGCGCAGCTCGTCCATTATAATTTTCTTGAGCGTAAATGCAAATTATATCACGCATTTCATGATTGCTCAATAGATTATGAAGAGGCATTTTAATTAAAAATTTCTCTTCTAAGATAAACAGATAACCAAATCACATGTTTTTGACAAGATTTCATTTTGACATTAACAATTTGTTTGTTCTAGAGAAGCCGCCTACTATGTTGAACACCATTAATAATTGTTTGTTTGCTACTTTGTATCGAATGCTTCAGTAGCAAATTTCTGACAAACGGTTAGTTTTGGCAACATTTTTAGAGTATACCTTTTTTACTTGGAAAAAATAGGAGAATGTGCCTATTGAAGTAAAAATAATCTAAATTCGAGCACAAAAAAGTAATAACCTTATTAAAGCAATGTCACTAGTGCAGAGAACACTCCGTATAAGTTGTACTAAAATAGGTATCATATTACAACTTCTCATGTAAAAAACCCTTGTCTACTAATTTTTCTGTTAATATATGAAAGATTTCAAAAGTTATGGTAGAAAATGAAAATAAAAATTCAAACTTTAACACCTTGTATCTTTTTTACTAACTATTTTTGGACCAAGATAAGTTTGGTTAAAAAGTGATATTTTTATGTCAAGAATCTAAGATTGCACTGTGAACCACCCTGTATATACATAAAAAATATATAACGGGGAATAGAATTTCAGATAGTTCGACATTTGCTTAATTTGAACAGGTTTAGGTTCCACTTCGTTTAAATTCACAAGGTTGGTGTTAAATACTTTTATATTAAGTTTCTTTTGTGAGATCAAGAAAATAATGTTCTAGAGCAGGCCATAAATAGTACAGCATGAGCGATTTAAAAATTTGGCAGCAGATTAGAAGTTATGTAATCTTTTCTGACAATTCAATAAAATGTAGGAAATTTAGAACAAATTAAAATACAAAATGGCATTTATTTCAAGGAAAAAATTAAAACGAATGTGGATGACCTCCTTGGTTTTAAAATTAAATACAAAACTTGTAGTTATTTAAAATAATGATTACCATCCCTGGATTTTGTTATATTTTTAACAGCCTTTAGTTGTTTTAAATTCATTTAAGTAAAATCTTATGAGATTAAATTAAAAATCTTATTTACAATATGCCTATGGACATATATACATGCTCTATGATATGGGTGAGTATTTTATATTGTAAATTATCCTACATGCATTTTTCTTTTAATAATTAAAGATTTGATAAAATACATTTTTCTGCATTTTAACATAATTAAATTCATTTTTAGTAAGATCGTTCATTTCAAGTTCATAAGTCAGAAAAATCTCAAGCTCTTGACCTTGAAGTAATATGTGTTTTGTGCTGGCATTGCAAGAGTGTACCGTAAATCCTTTTGTTGAAATTCTTCTAGAACATGCTCTGACATCATTACCAGTTGAAAGAGGTGTCATAAAACTAAAAATATACCAGTTTTCTATTTCACAATTTCTAGCAGTAGAATGTAAAACCTAGCGTAGCCTGTCAAGCACATTATCTTTATTCATACATCTTGTCCAGATTCACTCAGGACCATGTTGTCATTGATTCCCAATGGAAAGGAAAAATGGTTTCCATTCTAATAAATGCATTGGCTGAATAATTAAATTCACTTTAAAAGATCCCATATTAGGATTGCTAAGCTTGGCATGATTAATTATTAAAGGGAAAGTGAACTAAATTCCAAACAGCCTCTACAGTAAGTTACACCTATTATTTTACTACCACACTGTGTTTGCAAAATGGGAAGAACGCATTAATGAATTTTTGAGTTATCGAGAATTCCTCAGATTTTATTTCACTATCAATGAAATTTTACTAACATTTGGATGCTCTGAAAGTAATATTTATGTCAAATTAAATTGCAGTCGATTTGAATTTGCTAATTATAACTTTTCATGTACAGTGTTGTGTACAGCATTTAAAATAATCCAATCTGTGTTTATATATGTTATTAGTTTAGCCTTCTGTAGAAGTGATTAACTGTGTACTTCATAACTGAAATGCTTCCATAGGTTTTCTTTCCTTAAACCTGTTTTATACAAAGCCCACAGAAAAGTCAGCACCATATGGTATTTCTTTATTATTTGACTTAGGAAAAATTCATTTTAGGATTACATTAAGCATGTCTAAAAAAATGACATACTTGGATGATGTCACATGATGTTCTACATCTATTAAAACTAACATTTTCTATTAAAAAGTACAAAAAAACAGATTTATTTGATGGAATCTTGAAAGACGTTAAAGGAAAAGATTGCTTCTTTTGCACTTTTACACCTATTTAGTATGTTTATTGAAAATTTTCAAAATCTTTAGAATGAAATTATTCTTTAAACGAAATTAAATTCATGTAAAAAAATTATTTCATTAGCAAAGTTCAGCAACACTTTTGGACTATTTTAGATTTCCACATTAAATGAACTGAGTTATTGAATTGTGAATATTGTAAATATTAATAACAAATATTTAGTTTGTAAAAAAATATTAACATAAAAAAGTGAAAATATTTATTAAAACTTCTTAATGTTTCAACAATTAATACAATTTTGAGCCTAATTCGATTTTAAAGGGAAATTTTTATTTGAATAGAATGCTTTGGAAACATTTGTGATAAGTGCACATTTAAAAATGACATGACGTTTTTTGTATTCATCTATAAATGTCAAATAATTTTGAACATTTATGATTTAAAAAGTTATTAATTTGGGATTAAAAATGTTAATAAAAAAGGAAAAAATTGAAATTATTCTTATTCATCAAACCAACAGAGAAACAGCCAACATCTTTAATAAATAATATCCACCAAGAGGTGTTGCCCGTTCCACAGTAGAACATATCCTGGAAAAGTATTTACAAACTGGTTCTGTGGAAAATAATTTTTTAAAAAAGCGTTACTTGGATTGGAAAATTGAGGAGTGTGGGGAAAGTGTCATGACCGATGTTGTAGAATATGGACAAACTTCAATATCCAGAATTTTAGATAGAATTATGCCTAAACAACCAATAGTACAGAAAATATTGAATAAACATAAGTTTCACCGTTTTAAGTCAAATTTTATGACATTAAAAAATCGTGATTTTGATGCCAGATTTAGCTTTTGTAATTGGCTACAAGGAGAAATTGAAGATCGTAATATGGTAACAAAGCATATTACGGTTACAGATGATATTGATAGCTCTCAAAATTGCAGATAGTGGGCAAATGAAAACCCTGGATTTAACATAGAATGTAAAAACCAGTATTCCTTTAAAAGTAACGTTTGATGTGGCATTCTTTCAAAAAATCTGAATTCTCAACATTATTTAAATTTTATCTGGACTGAAATTGCTGAAGTATTAAACAATGAGTTTTGAAAAAAGATCAATTCTATGGTTTCGGCAGGATGGAGCTCTAAGTTATAGTGTGAGGGCAGTAACGGAACATTTAAATGCAGTCTTGAGGAAAAATGTGTTAGACAGTATTTTCAGTACCCATGCCCTGCCTACTCTACCGACTTAACTATACTTGACTTTTTCTTTGGGGATATCTTAAAGAACAAGTGGACAAGCAGACGCCATTTAGGAATATTGACCCCTTTGCAGCTGTTATAAGGAGTGTGTGCCATGGAATACAACCTACATTGATAAAAATTTGCTTATGGTAGTTTCTACAAGGACCATAATATGTATAGAAAGAGAAGGCAGACCTACCGAGACATAACCAGATTTGTTCTTTTTAAAAGTTTTCATAATAAATGTTATAAGATTTAAATCAAAGATTATCTACCTATTAAAAATCGAACTAGGCTAGTGTTTAATTAATTGTTGAAACATCTGTATCCTAATTAATATTTTTTTACAAATTAAATATTTGTTATTAATAGTTTCAATATTCACAATTCAATAACCGAGTTCATTAATGTGGAAATCCAAAATAGTCCAAAAGTGTTGCTGAACTTTACTAATAAAATTAGTTTTTTTAAATAAAATTAATTTTGTTTTTAGAATAACTTGATTCT